>SJYT01074620.1:0-46373 GCA_006410635.1 Cephalophus harveyi | reverse complement strand
AAGGTCCCTCTAGTCAAGACTATGGTTTTTCCAGTGGTCATGTATGGATGTGAGAGTTGGACTGTGAAGAAGGCTGAGCGCCAAAGAATTGATGCTTTTGAACTGTGGTGTTGGAGAAGACTCTTGAGAGTCCCTTGGAGATGCAAGGAGATCCAACCAGTCCATTCTGAAGGAGATCAGCCCTGGGATTTCTTTGGAAGGACTGATGCTAAAGCTGAAACTCCAGTACTTTGGCCACCTCATGCGAAGAGTTGACTCATTGGAAAAGACTCTGATGCTGGGAGGTATTGGGGGCAGGAGGAGAAGGGGATGACCGAGGATGAGATGGCTGGATGGCATCACTGACTTGATGGATGTGAGTCTGATTGAACTACGAGAGATGGTAATGAACAGGGAGGCCTGGCGTGCTGCGATTCATGGGGTCGCAAAGAGTCGGACACGACTGAGCGACTGAACTGAACTGATGCCCTCAATTTCCATTTATGTTGTTGCAGAATAGTGAGATTTCCTTTTTTATGGTGGAGTAATATTCCATTATGTATATATATACTGTATCCTCTTTATCCACTCATTTATTGATGGACACTTATTGCTTCCATATTTTGGCTATTGGAAAAATGCTACAGTGAACATGGGAGTGTATTATCTTTTCAAATTATTGCCCAGAGAAGTTACTGTTCAGATAAATACCCAGGATGGCAAGATCATATGGTAGTTATGCTTTTAATTTTTTCAGGAACCTCCATAATGCTTTTTATAGTGGCTGTACCAGTTTACATTCCTACCAACGGTGTACAAGCATTCCATTTTCTCCATTTTAGCTAGCATTTGTTATTTCTTGTCTTTTTGATAGCCATTCTGACAGGTATGAGGTGATATCTCATTGTGGTTTTGATTTGCCTTTCCCTTTTCATGGACCTGTTGACCATCTGGATATCTTCCTTAGAGAAAGTGTCTATTCAGGTCCTCTCCCCATTTTCCTTTTGGTTTTTTATTATTTTGCTACTGAGTTGTATGAATTCTCTATGTGTTTTAGATGCCAACCTTGTATCAGATACACGATTTGCAATTTTTTCCCCATTAGGTAGGCTGCCTTCATTTTGTTGGTGGTTTCCTTTGCTGTGCAGAGATTTTTAGTTGGATATAGTCCCACTTGTTTATTTTTGCTTTCATTATTTTTGCTTTTGGTGTCAAATCCCAGAAATTATCACCAAGACATCTGTCAAGGAACTTACTGCCTATGTTTTCTTCTGGGAGTGTTATGGTTTCAGGTCTTAGCTTTTAGTCCATTTTGAGTTGATCTTTGTGTATGGTGTGAGATATGGATACAGTTTCATTCTTTTGCTGGTAGTTGGCCATTCTCCCCATTTATGGAGACGGTTCCCCCTGCCCACACACGCATTCTTGGCTCGTTTGTTGTAAATTATTGGACTGTATATATGTGGGTTTATTTCTGGGCTCTCTGTCTGGTTCCATTGATCTATGTGTCTGTTTTGATTATAATAGCTTTATAATATACTTTGAAATTAGGAAGCATGATGCCTCCAGGTTTGTTCTTCTTAAGATTATTTTATTTATTCAGGGTCTTATGTGGTTCTGTTAAAAAAAAATTAGTTTTGTTTTATTTCTGTGAAAAATGCCATTGGAATTTTGGTGATTGCATTGAATATGTAGATTGTTTTGGGTTGTATAGATATTTTGATAATATTCTTCTAATCCATGAGCTTGGAATCTCTTTCCATTTATTTGTGTCATCTTCAGTTTTTTTCCCTCAGTTTCCTACAGTCTTCAGTGTACAGGTGTTTCACCTCCTTGGTTAAATTTGTTCCTAGTTATTTCATTCTTTTTGATGAAATTGTAAGTGAAATCATTTTCTTAGTTTCTCTTTCTGGTATTTCTTCAGTATATAGAAATGAAGCAGATTTTTGCATATTGTTTTTTGTATCCTGGAACTGTTACTAAATTCATGTATTAGTTCTAACAGTGTTTTGGTGGAGTCTTATATCTGAAAGATATGACAGTTTTACTTTTTCTTTTCCAATTTGGATGCCTTTTATTTTGTTTTCTTTCCTAATTGCTTTGACTAGGACTTCCAATACAGTGAGTGAAAGTTGAGAGGGCATCCTGTTTTGTTCATGATTTTAGAGGAAAAGTTTTCAGTTTTTCACTGCTGAGTATGATGTTAGCTATAGGCTTGTCATATATGGCCTTTATTATGTTGAGGTATCTTTCTCTTTATACCCACTTTGAGAGTTTTTATTATGAATGGATGTTGAATTTTATCGAATGGTTTTCAGCATCTATTGAGTTGATCATAAGATTTTTATCCTTTATTTTGTTAATTTGGTGTGTCACATTGATAGATTTGCAGATGTTCAAGCCTTCTTGCATCCCTGGAATTAATCTCACTTGATCATGGTGTGTGATTGTTTAATCTATTGTTGAATTTGGTTGACTAATTTTTTTAGTGATTTTTATTTATTTTCATCAGGGATATTGGCCTGTAACTTTCTCTTCTTGTTATGTCATTGTCTGAGTTTGGTATTAGGGTAATGCTGGCTTTGGGAAATAAATTTGGACATGTTTCTCCCTCTTCCATTTTATGGAAGAGAGTTAGACAAGGATTGGTATTCTTTAAATTTTTGGTAGAATTCACCAGTGAAACCATCTGGTCTTGAACTGTAGTTTGTTGGGAGGTTTTTGATTACTGATTCAATCTCCTTACTAGTAATTGGTCTGTTTGTATTTTCTATTTCTTCATGCAGTCTTGGTAGCCTGTATGCTTGTAGGAATTTATCCATTTCTTCTATGATGTCTGACTTATGCCAGAAAGTAACAAAGTACTCCAAGAATGATGGATACATGTCAGTAAGACATAGAATCCAGCTTAAGTGACTCCCACTAGTCTAAGCTGGGACATCTTGAGCATCAAAATAATGATAACGTCAGATATAATCCATTAGTGAGATAAAAACTCTAAGTCCTACTGGTATAATTAAATGGCGAAGAAGGAAAATGTTTTCCTCATAATTGTTCGCCAATTAATAAATGAAGAAGGATGATAACCATCACTGTAATAATTGCAGGTAAAAACTATCATCATTGGTTTCAGCATGCATTGAAAGTTTGAGATACTGCCTGTTTATGGAGTCTCAAAATATGTTCTTAAAAATTATTAATTAATCACAAAGGGCAAAGTGGCAATCTTAGAGTGGAGAAACCGGGAAAGCATCTTATGTTAACTTGATCAAAGTTAACATCCCCAGTGTTGGGATAAATAATGTGTGGCTCCTGATATGATACTCCTTGGAGGACCAATATTACTTCTGTGATATTCCTTTAAGAACTTCATAGCCCAAATCTAACATGAAGAAATACCGTGATTAATGCAACACCAGACAAACCCAAACTAACAGACACTCTACATAAGTAGCCTGTATTCTTCAACAGTATGAAATTCATGAAAGACATAGGTTATAGATCTCCTCCAGGTTAAAGAATACTAAAGAGTCATGACAGCTGATGGCTGTTTCTGATCCTGGCTCACTCATTTTCTGTCCTGTGCTCACATCATTCACATAGCATTGCAACACCATGGACTGCAGCACACCAGGCTTCCCTGTCCAACACGAACACCCAGAGCTTGCTCAAACTCAAGTCCGTCGAGTCAGTGATGCCATCCAACCATCTCATCCTCTGTTGTCCCCTTCTCCTCCTGCCTTCAATCTTTCCCAGCATCAGAGTCTTTTCAAATGAGTCAGTTCTTTGCATCAGGTGGCCAAACTATTGGAGTTTTCAGCTTCAACATCAGGCCTTCCAGTGAATATTCAGGACTGATTTCTTTAGGATGGACTGGTTGGATCTCCTTGCAGTCCAAGGGACTCTCAAGAGTCTTCTCCAACACCACAACTCAAAAGCATCAATTCTTTGCACTCAGCTTTCTTTAAAGTCCAACTCTCACATCCATACACGCCTACTGGAAAAACCATAGCTTTGACTATACAGACTTTTGCTGGCAAAGTAATGTCTCTGCTTTTTAATATGCTTTCTAGGTTGGTCATAGCTTTTTTTCCAAGGAGCCAAGCATCTTTTAATTTCATGGCTGCAGTCACCATCTGCAGTGATTTTGGAGCCCCCAAAAATAAAGTCTCTCACTGTTTACATTGTTTCGCCATCTATTTGCCATGAAGTGATGGGACCGGTTGCCATGATCTTCGTTTTCTGAATTTTGAGCTTTAAGCCAACTTTTTCACTCTCCTCTTTCACTTTTATCACTTTCCTATTTTAAAGGAAATATCATAAGGTATTCAGGAGTAAAGGAGCACGATGTTTCAACTTATTCTCAAATGATTTATGAAATGTATACATACATACATATATACATAGAAAAGCAAAGAAGCAAATTATAGTAATTGTGGAATCCGATCAAACCTTATATAGAATTTCTAGCAGTATGTTGACATTTTTAAGAAATTACATTAAAATAAAAACAATGTGGCACAGATCTGAGTACGTAAGACAGTAGATAGGCTTATAACAAGAACCCTGTGGCATTTGCTGTCTCTGGTGATGGGCAGAGTGGATGGTTGTGGAGGACCACTTCCTCAACAGCCTGGGGCAGAAGACAGAGTCAGTCAAGGAGGAAGTAAAATCCTCCCTTGTTTCAGAAAAGCTGAGGTGGGAGGCAGGAGGATCTGACCACCACATTGCTTAGTGATCACTCCACAGGATATGTAGTAAGATGTACTAGGTCAATAGCTATTAGAAATCTTAGAAAGCCAGGGAAGGGTTTTCTTGCTGTATAATTTGTAATTTCTGGTGTGTTCTACTTGGTATTTGGTTTTCTCATGATAAATAGAATGTTCATTAAACTAAAATTTTAATAAATTTAATAAATTGAACTTTATTGACCTTGCTTCTCCCTTAACCCCTGGCAACCACTGATCTTTTTATTGTCTCCATAACATCGAATACTGTATGGTTGGATTCGTACACCTTGTGGCCTTTTCAGATTGGCTTTTACCCCTAGTAATGTGCATTCAGGTAGCGCTAGTGGTAAAGAACTTCCCTGCCAATGCAAGAGACATAAGAGATGCAGGTTCAACCCCTGAGTTAGGAAGATCCTCTGGAAGAGGGCATGGCAACCCACTCCAGTATTCTTGCCTGGAGAATCCCATGGACAGAGGAGCCTGGAGGGCTACAGTCCATAGGGTCACAAAGAGTCAGACACGACTGAAGTGACTTAGCATGCACACATGCAATGTGCATTCAAGTTTCCTCCAAGCCTTTTTCATGGCTTGATTGCTCATTGCTTTTTAATGCTGAATAATGTTCTTTTGGATGGATGGATGGATGTACCACAGTTGGTTTATTCACTCAGTTACTAAGGGGTATCTTGATTGCTTCTCAATTTTGGCAGTTATGAATAAAGCTACTGTAAACATCTATGTGCAGGTTTGAATGAATATAAGTTTTCACTTTGTTTGGGTAAATACTGAGGAGCATGACTGCTGGATCGTATCAAAAGAGTTTGTTTAATGTTGTAAGAAACTGCCAAACTCTCTTCCAAAGTGTCTGTCCCATTTTGTGTTCCCACCAGCAATCCGTGAGAGTCGGCATTCCGCTACATTCTTGTCAGCATTTGATGTTGTCAGTGTTTCAGACTTTGACCATTCTAATTGTTGTGTGGTGGTATCTGATTGTTTAAAATTTCGATTCCCTAATGACATCTGATGCTCATTTACTGTTTGTTATCTTTGGTGAGTTGTCTGTTCAGGTCTTTTGCTCTTTTTAAAATTGAATTGTTCATTTATTTATGGTTGAGTTTTCAGAGTTTCTTTGGATATTTTGGATAACAATCCTTTATCAGATATGTCGTCTGAAAGATTTTCTCCCAGTCTGTGATTTGTCTTCTCGTTCTCTTGAAACTTTACACTTTTCATCAAATTAAAATGCAAAGAGGGAAATTTGATCCACAATTCAAAATATCTATTAAAGCAATCCAGTTCCTACAAGAGAAATATAAATGTTCCTGCTTTTAAGAGCATAAATGAATTTATCCCAAAGTCCTCAATAAAGGAGCTCTTTTTTGGTACTAATAATGAAAAAGCACACTTGCTACAGGCTTCTCTCTCCTACCCACCAAACCATGTAATGTCCCTTCTTTATTTTGAAGAGAACTTGGAACCTTAAACACTGTGTATTCAGATTATAAAGCAGGAAGATATTCTTAGAAATAGAATGGATATGAGAAATTAGGGTCCTAAGCTAGTGCCTGGAGGCCCATTAATGGTAGCAGTAAATAATACACACGTGTCAAAAAGGGGCTCCGAGAGTGTAGCAGTGGCAACTGGGCCTCCCCAGCTCATTCTGCACAGAGACACTGGCAGCTGGTTGAGAAAATAAAGCGTCTCACTTGCGTTCATTTTCCAGATCACAGATTCACACAGTTGAGCACACCATGCCAAGTAAGATGGGGAGCCGGTGTGGTGGTGCTGGCATGTGTGTGCCAGAGACAATTTCTCTCTTTCTCTCTTTTTTAAGATTCATTTATTTATTTTTGGCGTGGTGGGGTCAGTTGTTGCTGCACTCGGGCTTTCTCTGGTCGAGGCTAGCAGGGGCTATTCTTCGTTGTTGGGTGCGGGCTCCTCGTTGCGGTGGCTTCTCTTGTTGAGCACAGGCTCTAAGTGTTCAGGCTTCAGTAGTTGCAGCTCGCCTGCTCGAGAGCACTGGCTCAGTAGCTGTGGCTCACAGGCTTGGTTGCTCCATGGCATGTGGGATCTTCCCGGACCAGGGATCAAACCGGTGTCCCTTGCACTGCAAGGCGGATTGTTAACCACTGGACCACCAGAGAAGCCCGCTAGAGACAAATTCCACCACCAAGTTCCATAAGGAGACTTCACTGTTTACTCTTCTGTTAACAAGCCTTCAAGCATGTAAGGTGTTGTATAGCCACTGAATTCTGCCTGCTGCCCTGCTCTTCAGCAGTGTAGAGATTCCTTCCTGTTCCACTCTTTCCCTCTGCTCTTTCTGTTTATCTTTCCTCTCTCCCCTTGTCCTTTCTTTCCTCTTCTCTCCCACCCTCCCTATTTTTCTTTCTCTTGCTCTCTCCCTCCATTGTTCTTCTTTTCCCCTTCTCCCCGTCTCTCCCCTCTTTTTCCTCTCCTTTCCCTTCCTCCATCCCTCCCTCTTTATTCTTCTTTTCTCTATATTTAATTACTAGGAGGGGAAGGAAGAGGAAATGGAGCTTCTTGCTGAAAACCTGTTTGAAAAATCTCTGCCTCTGTGTTTCCTCTGGCATTAGTTTACAGTTCATGGGGTGGGTTTCTGTTCACAATCACTGCATGAAATGTTCTAGGTCTTCCCCCATAAACCTTATAGGAAATACACCTCCCCATCATGCAGATTGATGTCTATATGATCTTTTAATATAGATCCGTGACATCACACTGATGTACCATCAGAAACATCTTTGAGTCCCTTGCTCATCAAAGTCCTTGACAAGTTAACCTCCCCATGGAATTTGTAATAGAAATCACTTTGCCAACAGTTAGAAGCAAAGCTGATGTCCTTTGAAGTTACTGTACTGAATCAATAACTTTGATGAGATGCTTTGTGCCTTTAGGGAAAGAAAGGAAATCCAAGTGGTAAGTTCACTTTCATTTAGTTCTTCTGGCTATTTGAGCTTTTATAGGCGGTGCAGTTCAGGCAACTTAGGTGAACTTCTCTAGAGAGAAAACTGAGGACGTTGAGAGTTGTCAGCACACCTTGAATAGTGATGTATTACTGCTAGTTTGAGTAAAGAACATCTAGACAACACCTTCAGGCATTTCCCTCTTTACCAGCAGAAGGGTACTTTGTGGAAACTGTCTCTCTGCTATACTTGTTGGAGTAGAATACTGGCTAACAGGGTCAGTACAGAAGCCAGCTTTCTTCTCCCTATAGCCTTGTTATGTTTTGGGAAGTACAGGAAGAAGTAAATATCTCTGAATTACAGGTTTAAGCCAGGAGGCTGTAGTATTTTTTGTTTTTGTTTTTGATAGCTAGCATAAGGGGCCAGTCTTGCTGCAACTTGTAATTTGGACTGCATTAGCGGGGACTTGTAAATGACACTGTCCAAAGCCTTGGCACAAGACCTTGGGGCAGTATGTAGGTCAAAAGGTGATGCCTTAGTAATTAAGTTATCTTACATCTTATGTTTATAGTCACATCAAATTCTGCATGAGTATCTGACAATAATAAAAGTCCTGGTCTTTGATATTCCATGATAATTACGATCACTTACCACCATATTGTTGAATCTGTATCAGAACATAGGTTTAGAAAATGTTTATTGAGTTCTTCAAAAGTGGCAAAGAGCCAACTGCCCAATTCCCTTCTGGCCTCCCAGACCCTTCCCCAACCCTAAGTTTCTATCTGCAGGGCAGTTGGTACCCAATCAGGTATCACTTGCCTAAGGAAATGGTAGATGAAGGAAAGTTACAAGGCTCAAAATAGCCTGGAGTTAAAACTCCCCTCCGGGTCCTCCCCACCATTCTATGCAAAACAAAGAACTCTCTCACCGAAGGAAAAAAAATGGACATTAAAGTTGATTACGCCCAGCTCCCAGTCAGTCCCAGCCTCTGGCCGATCTCCAGAATTCCTTGCCCCAGCCGTTTAAGAGAGAACTACTCTGAACAACCTTGGAGAACAACAGGTCCCCTTAAGACAGTAGATTTCCACATATACCTAGATAGACTTACTCTTTTCTTGGGTTAGTGCAACAGCTCACTAATCTGACTGCTGCCCCTTATGGTCTCATTAAAGCCGATCTGTTCCTGTAAAGTGCCGGTCTCATTCTTTTTCCAAACCTCGCCTTCTCTAACTCCCTTACCCTACAGTAGACATGAGAAAGAGGTGAACTCAGTTACTCAACTGTGAGCACCAGAGAGAATTTTCCTCACATGCAAATGATAGACCCAGATCAAAAATGCTGTATGTCACACTCAATGTATAGAAATCACTTGGTTTTACTGAATAATCCCTTGACATGTGTTCCTCTAATACAACTGTCCTTAATGATTACTCCCCTTACCCCCTCATGACAAAATGAATGTCAGCATCATGCAGGTAGCAGTGTGCTGAGTTTCTTTTAAAAAGAAACTCAGACGACTGAGTTTCTGAATCAGATAACTCCTAGCAGGACTTCATGGACACCCTCCACTCTTAGTAAAAGCCCAACTTTCCCTCACCGAGAACCCTTTAAGCAGAGCACGTGTGGCCTTGAAGAAATGTGCACATCATCTGTTTCTTCCTTCAGTCAGGCTGGAATGTGTCACCTTGGCCTCTGTCTGTTGAGTCTTATGAAGTATCTCCAGGGGTCTTTAAGGCCAGACAAAAAAATGCTCTGAAGGTGGATGAAAGGAAAGTCTGTATAGGGAGCCCCAACACAGGGCAGAGAGCATTTTCTGTATCGAAAGGTAGTCTGCTTTGTTGCTTCTGAACAAAGCTCTGGGAGGAAGGGGAAGTGTGGGCTGCCTTCCAAATGGTAAAGACCATTGCATCCAACTCTGACAGGCATGAGCTCCTCATTGGTGGAGCATCTTGTCAGCCATGAGAAAAGAACCAGAAGACCCGGGCTTCTGAACTGCTACCTATACCTCCTAAAATTCCTTTTTTCCCCTTTAACAGCGAAAATGTTTTGTTTTGGAGTATGTAGCTGATTAACAGTATTGTGGTAGTTTCAGGTGAAGAGCAAAAGGACTCAGCCATGCATACATGGATCCATTTCTCCCCCAAGCCTCCCTCCCATCCAGGCTGACACATAGCATTGAACAGAGTTCCACATGCTATAAAATAGGAGCTTGTTGGTTTTCTATTTTAAATACAGCAGTGTGTACATTACCTTCCCAAAGTCCCCACTGTGCCTTCCACCTGGTGGCCATAAGTTCATTTCCTAAGTCCCTGAGGCTCTTTCTGTTTTGTAAGTATGTTCATTCGTATTATTTATTTTTAGATTCCACATATAAGGGATGTCATATGATATTTCTCCTTCGCTGACTTATTTCACTCAGTATGACACTCTTTAGGTCCATCCATGTTTCTGAAAATGGCATTATTTCATTCTTTTAGTGGCTGAGTAATATACCATTGCATATATGTACCACGTCTTCTTTATGCATTTGTCTGTTGATGAACATTTCAGTTCAGTCACTCAGTCGTGTCCGACTCTTTACGACCCCATGAATCGAGCACGCCAGGCCTCCCTGTCCATCACCATCTCCCGGAGTTTACTCAGACTCACATCCATCGAGTTGGTGATGCCATCCAGCCATCTCATCTTTGGTCGTCCTCTTCTCCTCCTGCCCCCAATCCCTCCCAGCATCATGGTCTTTTCCAATGAGTCAACTCTTCACATGAGGTGGCCAAACTGGAGTTTCAGCTTTAGCATCATTGCTTCCAAAGAACACCCAGGACTGATCTCCTTTAGGATGGACTGGTTGGATCTCCTTGCAGTCCAAGGGACTCTCAAGAGTCTTCTCCAACACCACAGTTCAAAAGCATCAATTCTTCGGCGCTCAGCTTTCTTCACAGTCCAACTCTCACCTCCGTACATGACCACTAGAAAAACCATAGCCTCGACTAGGTGGACCTTTGTTGGCAAAGTAATGTCTCTGCTTTTTAATATGCTATCTAGGTTGGTCATAACTTTTCTTCCAAGGAGTAAGCGTCTTTTAATTTCGTGGCTGCAATCACGATCTGCAGTGATTTTGGAGCCCTAAAAAATAAAGTCTGACACTGTTTCCACTGTTTCCCCATCTATTTCCCAAGAAATGATGGGACCGGATGCCATGATCTTCATTTTCTGAATGTTGAGCTTTAAGCCAACTTTTTCACTCTCCTCTTTCACTTTCATCAAGAGGCTTTTTAGTTCCTCTTCACTTTCTGCCATAAGGGTGGTGTCATCTGCATATCTGAGGTTACTGATATTTCTTCCGGCAATCTTGACTCCAGCTTGTGTTTCTTCCAGTCCAGCGTTCCTCATGATGTACTCTGCATAGAAGTTAAATAACCAGGGAGACAATATACAGCCTTGACGTACTCCNCATAAGGGTGGTGTCATCTGCATATCTGAGGTTATTGATATTTCTCCCGGCAATCTTGATTCCAGCTTGTGTTTCTTCCAGTCCAGCGTTTCTCATGATGTACTCTGCATAGAAGTTAAATAACCAGGGAGACAATATACAGCCTTGACGTACTCCTTTTCCTATTTGGAACCAGTCTGTTGTTCCATATCCAGTTCTAACTGTTGCTTCTTGACCTGCACACAGGTTTCTCAAGAAGCAGGTCAGGTGGTCTGGTATTCCCATCTCTTTCAGAATTTTCCACAGTTTATTGTGATCCACACAATCAAAGGCTTTGGCATAGTCAATATAGCAGAATTAGATGTTTTTCTGGAACGCTCTTCCTTTTTCCATGATCCAGCGGATGTTGGCAATTTGATCTCTGGTTCCTCTGCCTTTTCTAAAGCCAGCTTGAACATCTGGAAGTTCACGGTTCACGTATTGCTGAAGCCTGGCTTGGAGAATTTTGAGCATTACTTTACCAGCGTGTGAGATGAGTGCAATTGTGCGTAGTTTGAGCATTCTTTGGCATTGCCTTTCTTTGGGATTGGAATGAAAACTGACCTTTTCCAGTCCCGTGGCCACTGCTGAGTTTTCCAAATTTGCTGGCGTATTGAGTGCAGCACTTTCACAGCATCATCTTTCAGGATTTGAAATAGCTCAATTGCAATTCCATCACCTCCACTAGCTTTGTTCGTAGTGATGTTTTCTAAGGCCCACTTGACTTCACATTCCAGGATGTCTGGCTCTAGATGAACATTTAGGTTGCTTCTATGTCTTGGCCATTGTAAACAGTTGTAACACTGTTATATTGTAAACATTGCAATGAACATTGAGGTGCATGTATCTTTTGAGGCCATGTTTTTCTCTGAATATATGCCCAGGAGTCAGATTCCAGGGTCCTGTGGTAGCTCTTGGAGAAGGAAATGGCACCCCGCTCCAGTACTCTTGCCTGGAAAATCTCATGGACGGAGGAGCCTGGTGGGCTACAGTCTATGGGGTCATGAAGAGTCAGACACAACTGAGCGACTTCATTTTGACTTTTCACTTTCATGCATTGGAGAAGGCAATGGCAACCCACTCCAGTGTTCTTGCCTGGAGAATCCCAGGGATGGGGGAGCCTGGTGGGCTGCCGTCTCTGGGGTCGCACAGAGTCGGGCACGACTGAAGCGACTGAGCAGCAGCAGCATGGTAGCTCTATTTTTAGTTTTTTAAGGAACTCCCTTACTGTTCTCCAGAGTGGCTGTACCAATTTACCTTCCTGCCGACAGTGCAGGAGGGTTCCTTTCTCTCCATACCCCTCCAGCATAAAATACCTTTATTTTTAGATTTTCAACCAGAAATTGACTGATAAGACGTTGTACTTTAAAATATTTTATTTACTTCAATTGTGAAAATTTAAAGGTGGAAAATTGCTTAGGATGAAAAGAACCACCTTTAAACATTACAAACAAAGCAACGTCTCGTTTGAATTCAGTACATGAAGATCGAGTCTTTTCAGTGTTATTTAACGAGCTTACAGAGATGACAAAGACGCTGCCTTTTGGAACTTCAGCATAGCGAATGGTCACCCCGCCCCCACCCCAGTGAAGCATTAAAAGGATGTAATGGGGCACGTACAATGTGCCATTGGAAGGCAGGGTAAATGTGTCTGAGAAGATTGAGAGTGTCCATTAGTGTGATGCTAATGATGATATCGTGCAGGGGTTTACCAGGTGAGGGAGATGGGTGCTGGGCTGCACCACTGGCTTGTCAGCGCTATGCTTGCTCAGCCTCAAGACTGAAGAAAGGGCCTGGAGTCAGTGACAGAGACATCAGTGCTTTTATGGATGGGGCTCTTACATGTCTCAAACAAGGTCCTGGAGCCACCCCACCATGTGTGGCAGTTGGTGGGCAGGACACAGTGGCCATCTTTGCTCTTAGAGAGAGAGGGAGGTTACCAGTTATAGGGAATGTTAAAGCTGAAACTCCAGTCCTTTGGCCACCTCATGCGAAGAGTTGACTCATTGGAAAAGACTCTGATGCTGGGAGGGATTGGGGCCAGGAGGAGAAGGGGACGACAGAGGATGAGATGGCTGGATGGCATCACTGACTCGATGGACGTGAATCTGAGTGAACTCCGGGAGTTGGTGATGGACCCAGGGAGGCCTGGTGTGCTGCAATTCATGGGATCGCAAAGAGTTGGACACAACTGAGCAACTGAACTGAACCACAGGTTGACTCCTTGGTTACCAGGCAAGCCAGCAGAGGAGCACGCCCCTCACTGCTCTCTTAGATAAGCTTTCATGGTAGAGATGTTCGGATCTGAAAGTTAGAACAGTCACCAGCTGTAGGTAGTGTACACTAGCTGTATTTGCTGCTTAGGTTCTATGATTAAGAGGGAGGGTCAGTCATGGGAGTAGACTGTAGGTGAAGCAGTGATGGGTCAGGCAGGATATGTACAGAGAGCAAGAGAACAGCCATCTTGGGTGGCCTGATCACACAAGGGGAAAAGGACATTGCAAGGAGAGGGATGGGCGTGTGCAAGGACAGTGGGGCATGTGTGTACGCCCTGGATTGGGCCAGTGGGGAGGTTTGGTGGCCTAGACCTTTATGGTGGACGTGGCATAAGATGAGTCTAAGATCAGCTGGATTTATCTGGAGAGGGGAGGTTGGGAGCCTGGAGGTGGGGTGAGGGTTGCTGGAGTATCCTCAACCAGAAACAAGGGAACTGGGCACAGGAGGTAAATGCCACCTAAAGCCCTTGTGGGACTTCACTGCTGGTCCAGTGGCTAAGACTTCATGCTCCCAATGCAGGAGACCCAGATTCGATCCCTAGTCAGGGAACTAGATCCCACATATTGCAACTAAAGATCCTGTGCGCCACAACTGACACGGTGCAGCCAAATAAATAAATCCAAAAAAAAAAAAAAAAAAAAAAGACTTAAAGGTGGGTTGTGTGATGAATAAACAAAATATGTAGGATGTCAACTCAATACAAATTAGTTCTCATCCCATTCTGACCTTGTAAAATGTATTGCATGGGGTGAAATAACCCTTGTTTCAGGATGAAAACCTTTGCAGATCCATGACTTTGCTATTTAGCCCTTGGTAAATGGACTGTCCTACACAGGCCACATACACACAGTCCCAGTTTTGTATTTATAAGTGTTTAGTTCATTGGGCTTCCCAGGTGGCACTAGTGGTAAAGAACCCACCTGCCAATGCAGGAGATGTAAGAGACTTGGGTTCAGTCCCTGGGTTGGGAAGATCCCCTGGAGGAGGAAGTGGCAACCCACTCCAATATTCTTGCCTGGGGAATCCCATGGACAGAAGATCCTGGTGGGCTACAGTCCATAGGGTTGCAAAGAAGCAGACACGGCTGAAGTGACTTAGCACACAGTTCATTGTATTACCGCATCAAGGCTGTACAAAGACATGACTTTTCTTTGTTCATCTGTAGCCCGGTCTCCAGCGGGCTCCTTGCCACTTCGTCTGGAGCAGGTGGGAGGGGCCGGTGGTCTCCCAGGTGCAACCAGGGCGTCTGTTACTGTCCATCCTCTCCCACCTCTGGATGTAGTTTGGACCCCACAGATGGCCATATCTTTCTGTGAATGGCTGGCTTCAACTCTCACCTGGCCTAACAAATGTTTACAGCTGGCTTTCTTTAAAGCTGGGAAGCCGGTTTGCAGACTTCAGCTTTGTCAATTTTGGATCTGCTCACCTGGCACCTTTCTTTGAGATTTTACTGTAGTGACTTCTTGGGATCTCTGTGGAAATGTTCATTTTAATATCCTGTCAAGTGTATAATATCTGGGTGTGTGGAGTATGGAAAGCTGGCTTGGAAATGATTTGGGGGAAAGGGAGGGATGATGTTGGTAGGACAGACTGAAAAGTGATTAACATTTACTGAGAATTTATAATGTGTTAGGTGCTGTTGTAAGCATGAGATGGGGAATACTGCTCTTGATCGTCCTAAATCTGAGGTAGGTGCTAGTGTTAGTTGCTCAGTCTTGTCTGACTCTTCGCAGTCCCGTGGACTGCAGACTGCCAGGCTCCTCTATCCTATTTCCCTATTTTCTACATGAGGACATAGAGTTAGAGTGTTTAAATAATTTGTCCAAAGCGTGTGCTAGTCGCTCAGTCGTGTCTGACTCTTTGTGACCCCGTGGACTGTAGCCCACCAGGCTCCTCTGTCCATGGGATTCTCCAGGCAAGAATACTAGGGTGGGCTGCCATTTCCTCCTCCAGGGGATCTTCCTGACCCAGGGATCAAACCTGAATCTCTTCGGTCTCCAGCATTGACGGGAGGGTTCTTTACCACTAGTATCCCCTGGGAAGCCCTAGAAGATGCCTAGTGCATAACAACTGTTTGACAAATGTTAACTGTCAGGTCTCTGTATCTCTATATAGCTACAGTACTTGAAGTAGTGAAATTGTTAACCTCTCAGTCATGTCCGACTCTTTGCGACCCCATAGACCATAGCCCTCCAGGCTCCTCTGTCCATGGAACATTTTAGGCAATAATAGTGAAGTGGGTAGCCATTCCCCTCTCCAGGAAATCTTTCCAACCCAGGAATCAAAGCTGGGTCCCCTGCATTTCAGGCAGATTGTTTACTGTCTGAGCCACCAGGGAAGCCCAACTATAGTACATATATTATTATGTATTAAAAAAATTTTTTTTATTTTTTCAGAAGGATTATGCTTATTTTTTGTATGAATTTTATAAACATCTTGTCTACTTCCCAATCTTAAATTTATTTTTAATTGGAGGATAATTGCTTTACAATGTGGAGTTGGCTTCTGCTGTACAATGTGAATCAGTTTAAGTATACATATTTCCCCACCCTTTTGCGCCTCCCTCCCAGCCATCACCCATCCCATACCACTAGGTCATCACAGAGCATTGAGCTGAGTTCCTTGTGCTATAGAGCTGCTTATATTCTGATATATCTATAGTAATTCAGAAACTTTCACTGTTAGCATGTGCCTGTTCCTATTAATAAACAGGAAGTACACATTCCGGTTGTGGAAATAATGTTATTCCTTCAGTGCTTCCGGGGACTAAGGACTTCTGTACAACATCAAATGGCTTTCTGTCAAGGTGGTAATAATTCTTACGTCCCTTATGTTCCTTTTTTGTTTGCTTTAACCTTCCTATCTTGTTATCTGAATACATCCTTTAATGATTGCATAGGAATCCAAGAGCACATTTGAATAATCTGCTGCCTTGCTCTGATCAAAATCTTGGTTGGCATTTACAGCCCAGACTGGATCTTACTAAGGAATTCCCAAGTGGCTCAGTGGTACAGAATCTGCCCGCAATGCAGGAGACGTCAGTTCCATCCCTGGGTCTCTAAGATCCCCTGGAGGAGGAAATGGCAACCCACTCCAGTATTCATGCCTGGACAGAGGAGCCTGGCGGGCTACAGTCCTTGGGGTCACAGAGAGTTGGATATGACTTAGAGACTAAATAACAGCAACAGCAGGATCTTACCATAAAGTTTACTGTGTGAATCCAGTCTTTTCCTTTGACTTGGATGGATTCACTTATTCAGAAAGAAGTTATTGAGTGCCTTCACTGTATCTGTCATGCTTCTAGATATAGAGGAGACAGCATGAAACAGAACAAACAAAAACCCCTGCCTTCAGGGAGTTCATGTTCCAGTGGGTGAAACAATGAATAAATAAAATACGTAGTAAGTCAGATAGCAGTAAGGCAATGGGGAGAAATAATGTAGGGAGGGAGGACTTGCTGGGAGTTTGTAATTTTTAATAGCATCAGGTTTGAATGTGATGATGTGATTTTCTGTTTATTTTTTTAAAGAACCTTTACCATTTAGAGATACAGTTTGTCTCCATGTCTGAGGGTTCTGCATGTTGGAGCTAATCCCAGTGCCTCTATCAAGGTTGACTATATACACAGATGTAGTATGGTGAAGTATTCTGAGGTGTGATGGTGAAACGTGTCTGAGATTTGCTTTAAAGCAATTCAGAATTGGGCCAAGGGCAATAGGAAGGATTTACAACTGAAGCAAGGAGGTGTATGTTCAGTGTTGAAATAGGTTAGTGATGAGTATATGGGAATTTGTTAACCATTTTGCTTTACTTTTCTCTTTGAAAACCTTCTCAGTAGAAAGTTAAGAAAAATCATAACAACTTAAATATGTACCCAAATCAAAACTGTAGGATTCCATTGCAAAAGCAGACACAAACTTCTAAGTCCATAAAGTTACAAACACAATTGACAAAATAATTACTTAAATTATTAAAGTGATATAAATAATTTATATAAAATTATTAAAGGTGATTTGTGGCTCACCTGGTAAAGAATCTGCCTGCCATGCAGGAGACCTGGGTTCAATCCCTGGGTTGGGAAGATCCCCTGGAGAAGGGAAAGGCTACCCACTCCAGTATTCTGGCCTGGAGAATTCCATGGACTGGATAGTCCATGGGGTTGCAAAGAGTCGGACACAACTGAGTGACCTTCACTTTCACATTAAAGGTGAATGAAAGAATCAAGTTTCTCGGTGGGGGTTGGGGGGTAGGGGGTGGGGAGGGGATGAGCACGGAACCCTGGGTTGTTCTGGAAAAAAACCTTTCAAACTGAGAAATGCAGGGGATCCAAAGAATCCTCCTGCAATGGAGGAGACCCTGGTTTGATTCCTGGGTTGGGAAGATCCTCTGAAGAGGGGATAGTCTACCCACTCCAGTATTCTTGGGTTTCCCTTGTGGCTCAGCTGGTAAAGAATCTGCCTGCAATGCAGGCGACCTGGGTTAGACCCCTGGGTTGGGAAGATCTCCTGGAGAAGGGAAAGGCTACCCACTCCAGTATTCTCTCCTGGAGAATTCCATGGACTGTATAGTCCGTGGGGTTGCAAAGAGTCAGACACAACTGAGGGACTTTCACTTTCAAACTGCCAACCTGATAGGAGATGGTTGTTGAGGGTGGAGCCTTGTTCTTGTCTGGGAACAAATGGTCCTATGGATGCTACTCGTGTGTATTGTGATTGCAACTGAGGAAGCACTGTGCGAATCTGCAGGATGGGGTGGGGGGCTGCCACATTCATCATGGCTTCACCAGCACCCAGCAGAGATACTGTGCTCCTTGAGTCTTGACCATTCATTTTCTCATCTTCTCCTACAAACAATTTGTAGGGTAGATGGGGAAGGAATCTTTTTTCTCATTTGCTACAGATGAGGTACCATTTCCTGGGCTTCCCTGGCAGCTCAGTGGTAAAGAATCTACCTGCTAATGCAGGAAATGTGGATTCAATCCCTGGATCAGGAAGATCCCCCTGGAGAAGGAAATGGTAACCCACTCTAGTATTCTTTCTTGGAGAATCCCGTGGACAGAAGAGCCTGGCGGGTCGCAAAAGAGTTGGACGTGACTGAAGCGACTAAACAACAGCTGCCGTTTCCTGCCATCAGGAGTTTCCATTCCATCCCATTCCGCTTCACTCTGCTAAGCGATGAAGCCCCTTGATTAGTCCTCTGGGTCTTTCCCCTCCCCCACGGGATCTGTTAAGGGACCCAGTTCCTTGACAGAGAAGGACAGCTGATGATTGTTTTGGACAACTGAAGATTTATTTATTTCTCAAACTGAAGTTTGAGAGGTAAATAAAAGCACCAGTGCCTGGTGCATAGACTCTTGGGGCCAAATTAAATTTCCTGCAACTGTGTGTGGCCAGAGAAAATAAGAAATCCCGTTAAAGCAGAAACCCAGGCATGAAACTGTTGCTCCGAAACTCAGAATCATTTAACAGTGAAAAAAAGTAAAACAGAACAAGACCCACAAAGGCATTTTACATGCTGCTTAAAGTTACACATCCAAATTATGTACATATGTCTGTGTGCACATACATTGAATTTCAAGATCAGTGGTTTTAAACCTTCTTTCCATATGTAGAATTTTTATAATCAGCAAGTAGATGGGGCTTTGGGGTTTAATGAAAAGATTTGTATGGATAACATATGTTTCCTTTTATAGAAAATAATCTTACAGCCTATTGAAAATGCCTGAGTTCTTAAGTGCCCATGGAATAATTTTATTTGACCTGTTAAATCATATGGTTTTCTTCCCTTACCATTATTATTTTGTGGTGTGTTATTATTTATCTAAGGGTCTTACTTTTTTAAGTGTCTTTTTATTATTTATTTTATTTTTATTTTTGACTGCCCTGGGTCTTCGTTGCTTTTGTGTGGGCGAGTGAGGGCTCCTCTTCACTGCAGTCCACAGGCTTCTCATGGTGGTGACTTCCCTTGTTGCGGAGCACTGGCTGCAGGCGTGCAGCCTTGAGTAGTTGCCCAGCACAGGCTCAGTAGTTGTGGCACGTGGGCTTAATCGCTCCAAAACACGTGGAATCTTTCTGGACCAGAGATCAAACCCTCTTCCCTTGCATGGGCAGGTGGATTCTTATACACTCCGCCACCAGGGAAGTCCAAGGTCTTATTTTTAATTCTGGAGGCCTAGGTTCAGAATAAGGAATACTTTTGTATTTTAAGTTGATTCTATGTAGACATGCATTTTACAATTGTTAAAATATTTCAGATGTCTGGAGGTATATAGTGGGTATATTTAGAACTGTAACTTCATGTTCCTCCCTCATCTTTAGGGGACAGATTTAATTAATAGCCTATATGAATTTCTTTGCTCCAAGAAGAGCACATGTTAGGGAAATTTTCTTAGAGTAAGTTAGAGGCAAATCTACGATCTTAAATTCCATTTGGGAGAAATAGATTGAGTTAAGATAGAGTCACCCAACTTGGGGATTCACCATCTTTTAAATATGCACTTTAAAGAGGTCATGAATTTGTAATAGCGCTTACTACAGGGTCTGAATTTATATTCTAGGCTCATCCTAAAGTCTACAATATGTCCCCTGCAGGCTGTTCTAAAGGGTCAACCATTTGAGATTTCTATAAAAACCAAAATTATTTCAGTAGAAATAATTAAACCCTGGAAGATCTTTGGCTGACCATGGTGATATTTCTTTGTAAATAGTAAGTAATGTTGGCATTGAAACATTTACATAAGAAATGTAGGTTTAACCTCAAAAACACATCCCCCCCAAAGCTTTTTCTGAAGTTTTAATTAAAAACATGATCATCACCTGCAACTTATTTGAATAAGTGCTTTTAAATTGTCAAGTCTTTTTTCCTTTATTCTTTTGTTGTAAATTTCTACTTTTATTGTATAAGGTTGACAGCTGTGACCTGGATCAGTTTTTGAATTTTGCACTTTATGAAGTTTTATTTTTCACTTGCTATATAGTGGAATCTTGTAAATGCTTCCTGCTTACTTAAAAATGGTATATTTTTAGGAAATATAATTTTACCTACTGTGTCTTTGGGTAGAATACTGTATATGTGTATCTCTAGGAGTTTCCCTGTGTATTTCTAGAAGTTACTGTTTTATTTACTTACATGCTGTGTTAATATCAATGTAGATTGTGGCTCTTAAAAATCAGCAGCACACATGTATGTTGGTAAAATATTACCTTATTATGGCAATATAACATTTTCTCTTTCTGTAAAAATAGGTGACATACAACCCCAACTTCCTAGTCAGTATGTGCACATGCTAAGTTGCTTCAGTTGTGTCTGACTCTTAGTGACCCCATGGACTATAGCCCACTAGGCTCCTCTGTCCATGGGATTCTCCAAGCAAGAATACCAGAGTAGGTTGCCATTTCCTTCTCCACTAGTCAGTATAAGAACATGTTTCTTAGAGAAAGGATGCACAAAATCTCAGCGAGGTAGGGAGGCTACTTGAGTTCTAGTGAGGTCTGTAGTCTTCTCTGCAAATCATCAGTGCTTTTGGATCTTCTGTAGCAGGGGCAGGGTTGTCTTTTGAAGGAGAGATGATTTGCTCTGTAGGAGGTATGCTGCTGCTGCTGCTAAGTTGCTTCAGTTGTGTCCGACTCTGTGCGACCCCATAGATGGCAGCCCACCAGGCTCCCCCATCCCTGGGATTCTCCAGGCAAGAACACTGGAGTGGGTTTCCATTTCTTTCTCCAGTGCATGAAAGTGAAAAGTGAAAGAGAAATAGCTCAGTTGTGTCCGACTCTTAGCGACCGCATGGACTGCAGCCCACCAGGTTCCTCCATCCATGGGATTTTCCAGGCAAGAGTACTGGAGTGGGGTGCCATTGCTTTCTCCAGGGAGGTATGCACCAGGTCTAAATACCAGGTAAATCTTTGGCATCGAGAGGTAGCTGTTAACGTGAATAAGGGTAAGAGGTCTCACCAAGAGAGACCTGGGACTTCCCCAGTGGCTCACTGGTCACGAACTTGCCTGCAGTGCAGGAGATGTGGGTTCTATCCCTGGGCCTGGAAGATCCCTTGGAGAAGGGAAATGGCAACCCACTCCAGTATTTTTGCTGGAAAAATCTGCATGGCCAGGGGAGCCTGCCAAGCTACAATTCATAGGGTCTCAAAGAGTTGAACATGATTGAGCAACTGAACACACGCAAGAGAGACCTACTTTATTCTTGATGTTATAAGCTCAGCTATCAGAGTCCTGTTCCTGGGTAGATTGTAGGACTGTTCAAAGGTATGTCCTGCCACCGCTGGGGTGCTGCGAAGTCCTTGGAAGAAGCGTGTGGAGGAGGAGGCAAGCGGGCTTTCTAGTAGAAGTTTGCTGGCAGAGGGTAGGGGGTACTATCTGGTGAAAAAAGACCCTTCCTCTTGGGACTGTCACTGATATAGAGGATGGGGACATTGACTCCATTGGCATTGAGAAGGTATGTAAATTTGGTAATCCTGGACTTCTAGAAACATTTACTAATCTTTTTACATCTAGTAAAGTGTATTTTTGACCCCTGTTGCCCACTGTGATCAATATTCAGGGAAATTATGTCATTCTAGGGGTGTTCCATTGTTATATTTATGATTTCCAAGAGCAGTGCCTCAGGCAAATAAAATATGAAATGCCCTTAGAATAAAATCACTTGGGCCTCTGTTTAATAGGACAACTACCCTGTTCTTGATTTTTATTTTTTGTAGCACTGATATTTTCCTAGTGTTTGAATTCCAAAATTCTGTCCAAACTTTTAAAGTCCGAAATAACATACAAGTCATCAAAAGGATTCAACTGGTGGAGGTATCCACTGCATTTAAAGTCTCAGGCTTTCAGACGAGTTCAGGTTATTTAAGCCTGATCAAATAGGTATTGAAAAATCCTAACTAAAGGAATCTTGATGTTATTGGCTTACTTCCTCCCATATTGAGTTTCTGCCACAATTGCCTGAACAATGTTTGGTGACTTAATTTAATTTGCTTTCTTCCGGGGGAATGCTGGAAAAGTAATTTGCACAGAAATAGGAAGACTTTAATAGCTAAAATTAGAACATGGAATGGGAAATCTGAAATTTGTTGTTGTTCAGTCACTACGTCCCGCCCTACTCTTTGTGACCTCATGGACTGCAGCACACTAGGCTTCCCTGTCCTTCACTATCTGCCAGAGTTCGTTCAAAGTCATGTCTGTTGAGTCGGTGATGCCATCCATCCATCTCATCTTCTGTCTCCTTCTCCTCCTGCCTTCGCTCTTTCCCAGCAACAGGGTCTTTTCTAATGAGTCAGCTCTGTGCATCAGGTAACCAAAATGTTGGAGCTTCAGCTTATACTGAAATACTGATTCACCATCACAAAAGGGGTTGAATCCTCTGATGAACTAACTGGTTATGCTAAATACTTTAAAAAGACATAGGTTGAAGAAACAATGATTTCATAGCCATGGTCTTCTAGAAAATAATGCCAGTCAAGAACTAGGAGACCTGGTTTGCATTTTCAAAAGTTAGTGAGTTGCATGGGCTCTGAAGCCAGGCTACTGGGATTCTTCAGGAACCCTTTCCTAGCTGTGTGAATTTGGGCTGGTTGCAGAAGCTTTCTGCAAAACAAGGATGTGACAGTAACCTACTGAGTGGGCTTGTTGGGAGGATGAAATGAGTGGATATATGTGAATTGCTTAGGAGAATGTCTCCCACATACTGAGTGTGCACAATAAATGTGAGAAATGATAATTTCCAAGTAATTTACTTTCTCTAGATCTGTTTTCCTATTTGTATAAAAATGTTTGTTCTGAGCTCCTTGGTATGGGTAATAAGAAAGGGTCTCACTTATTCTGAAGGGATTTTCTCTCCAGGAGAAGAGAGAAAATAAGCTCAAAGGCTCAAAGCAAAATAAATGACTTCAGAAATCACTCTGGGTCTGGAAAATAAGAGAAGGCCTCCTGGTGAAGCAAGCAATAGGGTTTCCTTGGTGGCTCAGGTGGTAAAGAATCTGCCTGCAATGCAGGAGACCTGGGTTCAATCCCTGGGTCGGGAAGATCAGCTGGAGAAGGGAATGGCAACCCACTCTAGTATTCTTGCCTGGAGAATTCTGTGGACCTGGTGGACTACAGTCCATAGGGTGTGGAGAGTCGGCCACAACTGACCAATTAACACTTTGCTGGTGAAGGTGATCAGTTGAGTTGTGCTTTAAAGTGGTGGTTGCCAGACTTGGGAACATTATAAAGTGATAACATCTAGAACACAACATTAGAAGCAAAATACAGATGGCAGACTTTATTTTGCCCAACAATGGGCAGCAGCGGAGTGAGCCTCTTCTGCCATCTAAATATTTCACCATTATTTTTATAAAAGAAGGCATTTGAAGATGAAAGGAGTTATTTCAAACCAAGAACTCAATATACTTGATTTTAGGGAATCTTACTACATTGTCATTTTAGATTTCCTTCTTAACTTGGGTACACTTCCATCATGGACCAGCCAATTAACATATTAGGTTTGGGAAATACCGCTTTTAAGAATAAGAGGGTTTCAATAACTAGTAATCATGGATAGGAAGAGGAAAAGGGACTTTGGCAAAGACATTTGTATAACCAAGAGCACAGGGGTAGGGCATTGGGGTAGTTGATGTTAGCTGCTTCATTAGGCAAAGCCCAAATCCTAGTGGTATAACACAATCTGTTTATTTCTCACTTGTACAGAGTCTGATATGGGCCAGGCCATTTTTCTTCATCTCGTAGCTAAGCCATTTGGAACACGTGCCCTCCAAGGGGTCTGGCAGGAAGAGAGAGGCAGAGGGAGTCCTTGGCTCTCAGTCTGGAAGGGATGTGTTTCGTGAGTGAAATTAATCACTTGGCCCTATTCTTACTGCAGAGGGGGCTGGGAAGTGTAAATACCAGAGTGCCACCATGATGGAAAAGGAAGAGGTGCTGCTGAGTTTGGGATTATCTGAAACCATGGAGTGAGAGACACTTGCTCCTTGGAAAGAAAAGCTATGACAAACCTAAACAGTCTATTAAAAAACAGAGATATCACTTTGCTGACAGGGTCAGTCTAATCTAAGCTATGGTTTTTCCAGTAGTCATGTACAGATTGAGAGCTGGACCATAAAGAAGGCTGAGTGCCGAAGAATTGATGCTTTTGATTTGCATTTCCCTAATAATTAATGACATCGAACATATTTTCACGTGCCTGTTGGCAGTCAGGATGTCTTCTTTAGAAAAGTGTCAATTCAGCTACTCTGCCAATTTTTTAATTGATTTTTGTTGAGCTGTAAGAGTTCTTTATCTATTGTGGATATTAACCTCTTATGGATATGTGATTTGCAAATATCTTCTCCTATTCTGTAGATTGTCTTGTCATTTTGCTGATGGTTTCCTTTGCTGTGCAAAAGCTCTTTAGTTTGACGTAGTCTCTTGTATTTGTTAATCAGACCCTTAAAGAAAAATAGGTTTAAAGAGAAACACCAGCATAAATTAATCATTCTAAAGTTAGATTTAAAAGACAGTATGGGAGTAGAATTGGTAGAAATTCTTGGCAATGGCTCAGATACAAGGGGAACAAAGGAAAAAACAGAGAAAGACATTGAAGTCAATTCTAAGGCCTCTTGAAGATTGGCTGGGTGAGAGTAAGCGAAAAATGATCACCAGGCTTTGTGGAGCTGCATTGTGCTTGGCTGAATTTTATGAACCAGTGGAAGGTCTAGTTGGGAATGTCCAGGAGACAAACATTTCAATCTGGAGAGGGGGTAGACATCAGGATCTATATTTGGGAGAAGATAGCTGAACTCAGGGACCAAATGCAATCATTGAGAAGGGATGTGCAGAGATGTAAGAGAAAGTGACACAGACAGGGCCTTTAAAGTCTGAATTTTTGACCTTGTGTTAGAGGAAAGAGGCCAGAAAGTTGAGAAAAAGAAGCCAGAGGAGTGAAGAGAGAAGCCTGGGGAGAAACCTGGGGAACCTCCTGATCCATCTTTCTGTGACTGGAAGAAAAAACAAACAAACGTGGACTGACAAGACTAAGTTTCAATCTGTGATCCCAAACCTCAAAGAAGTCTATGGAACTTTCAGACATTCTGTTGTAATCTCTGCAATAAAGTTACCTTATTCATTCCAACGAGGAATATTTTACACCTTCTTCTCTTCTCATAAAACCTTCATCACTCCCTCCTTCTCTGCACTCTTGGCCAGTAATCTTATTTCATGGAGAAAATGGAAGCAATCCGAAGAGAACCGCCTCCTCCTCCCTTCCACCCCATCTCTGCACAGTCCAGACTCTGGTCTGGCTACTGTGACTGTCCCCTTCTGCAGTAGCTGTCCCTGCATCTCGCCGAGGCCCTTCCCTCCACTTGTGTGATGGCTCTCCTTCTCCTTGCTTGGTTCTGCTCCTCGATTTTCTTCCCTTTTCTGCGTCATTGTTTTCCTTCTCTCTCCTGGATGCTGTCTACCAGCACATACTGAAATTTCTCCCTCCTCTCAAAGCTCTTCCTTGAACTTCCCTCTCCCTCTAGTTTCTGCCTCCTTTCTCTGTTCCTCTTTAGAGCAAAAATCCACAGGCTTTCTCCACTTCATGTCCTTCCCTTGATGTTCTTTATTTCACTCTCATCAATTCTTTCCCCACATTCTGTCGAGAGCGCCCTTGTTAGCATCTGCAGTGACTTTCACCTAGTTAAATTCGTTCACGGGACTCATTTATTCGAACTCTCAGAAGCTTTTGACATAAGTTGATCGCTTTCTCTTTACTGAAATGCCAACTTGTGGAACACGTGTGATTTTCTTCCTACACTCTTCCAAGTCTTCAAGTGCCCCAGGACTTAGTCCCTGGAGGCTTTTCTAGCCACAGTTGCTTCCTGGTGCTCTTATTCAGCTCACTGGTTAGAAAAGGGACCTGCGTATGCAGGACTCTCGTGTTTTCTCTACTGCTGACCTTCCCGTTGGGCTTTAGATGTGTGTATCCTTTTGCCTATGTGGTGTCTGTTTTCCCAGGTGGCTCAGTGGTAGAGAATCTGCCTGCCAATTCAGGAAATGCAGGTTTGATCCCTGGGTTAGGAAGATCCCCTGGAGAAGGGAGGGGCTGCCCCCTCAGGTATTCTTACCTGGAGAATTCCATGGACAGAGGAGCCTGGCGGGCTACAGAGTTGAAAACGACTGAGCTCACACATGCAATAGAACAACTAATAGAGACTTAAATCCAGTGGAACAGAATAGAACTACTGATGCCTCCTGCCACATCCCTTCCTGCCTTTCCAGCAGACTCATCCTCCCTGCCTTCTGCCTCCAGCCCCTCCTCTGCTACCAACCACCACCGTCCCTCCACTGGCCTCTGCAGCAGCCTCCTGACTGGCCTCTCTCCTCCCACTTTTACCTCCCTGACTCCAAATCCAGGATATACTCTACAGAGTCGGCAGTGATCCCATTAAAATTACAATTAGGGAACTTCCCTGGTGGTCCAGTGGCTAAGACTCCACGCTCCCAATGCAGGGGCCCAGGTTAGAACCCTGGGAACTAGATCCCACATGCCCAAGCTAAAAGAGCCTACGTGCCATAACTGAGATCTGGGGCAGCCAAATAAATATTAGCGCCCCCCCCCCTCCCCCGCAGTTAGACCCCATGGTTCCTCTGTTCAAACCCCTCCCCCAAAGGCTTTTCCTAACCATTGCAATAAAACTTGGCACTTCCAAGGCCTTGCAGGGCATCATCTCTCCGGCCACTCCTCTCTTTGCTTACCCAGTTGCAACCACAGCAGTTTCTTCTTTTCCCCAATAAGCCAAGGATATCTGAGCACAGTGGCCCCTGTGTTACAGGAAGGGGGACCCTTTCTAGGGCCCAAGAGTGCACTCTTGTCTAAAACTCAGAAATGAATTGTCCAAGGAAACACATGTGCTGACAAAACAAGAGACTTTAGTGGGAAAGGGCACCCAGTCATTTTATGGTGATGTGGTTTGTTTCTGGGTCTCTTTGGCCCAGGGTTCTTCCTGGTTGGCACGTATCGCTCAGCCAAGATGGAGTCCAGTGAGAAGGATTCTGGGAGGTTGGTAGGATGTATGGACTTGTGTGTCCTCTCTCCTTCGACCTTGCCTGGATTCTTCCGGTTGGTGGTAGCTTGTTAGTTCCAAGTTCCTTAGCAGGGCCTCCTGTTAAGGTAACTCATGCAGGTGGTTACTGTGGTGCCTGGCCAGGGCAGGTGGTTTCGGTGAGTGTTCCCCCTAACAACTGCATTGCTGTTCCCGTTGCTTTTCCCCCTCAGACGTTTAGTGTCTCCCTCACTTAACCAGGTCTCTGCACCTCCTGAGAGACACGTCCCTCAACAGCCCTGGCTTGAAACAGCCACTCCCTGCACCTGCTCTAGCCTTTTACCTGGGCTCATTTTTCCTTATGGCACTATGACCACCTAAATGTATATTCCTACTTGTCAACTGTTTGGTTGTCTATATCCCACATTAGAATACAGGATCAGTGAGGGTAGACTAAGTGAATGGGAGCAATCCATTTTATTCACCTTTGGATCCCGGTGTTTACTATTACCTTAGTACTAGACAGGATACTTGTCTAGTTCTGTTTCTATGCGCCAAGACAGTACGGCCATCTAGAACTGTCTGGCAAACAGCAGCAAGAATCTGGCAAGAAATAGTGGAATTTGGGGACAAAGATCCACGGGGGTGCTCTCTTGGCCATGAGTGTGGTCGCTGAGATATTGGATTCTATGGACAATGTAGGGAGAAGGCAATGGCACCCCACTCCAGTACTCTTGCCTGGAAAATCCCATGGACGGAGGAGCCTGGTGGGCTGCAGTCCATGGGGTCACTAAGAGTCAGACACGACTGAGTGACTTCACTTTCACTTTTCACTTTCATGCGTTGGAGAAGGAAATGGCAACCCGCTCCAGTGTTCTTGCCTGGAGAATCCCAGGGATGGGGGAGCCTGGTGGGCTGCCGTCTATGGGGTCACACAGAGTCGGACACGACTGAAGTGACGCAGCAGCAGCATGGACAGTGTAGGGCTTCATTCTTGTACACATCGCTATCCTCACTGACTCTTCCTTCCTCTTTTCAACACTCCAGCTCCTCCACACCCCTCAGATAATTCAACTTTGTTTTGTGAGACTTGTATAACTTGGGGAAAAAGGACGGCTCTGTGTTAGGGATCATGCTGCCACCTAAAGGACAGAAATGGTAGGAAGCCAGTCTCAGCAAAAACAAGAGACATTGGAAATCTCATTAGCTGTGAGACAGGAGAGACCATCTCAGCTTTCCCAGAAAAACTGGTTTTCTCTGGTGATCTAATAAATGAAGGACGTAGGGTAATTAGTGCAAATGTCTTCAAAAGATTTAAAGTCAGAAAGTCACATTTGCATCTTTTTTTTTTTTTTTTTTCCCTCTCCTCCTCTATTGTTTGTGTGTGTAGTAGTAGAGGAGGTGGATTTCTCTCTTTCTTCAGAAAAGGTAAAAAAGGGAATTCCCTGGTGGTCCCGTGATTAGGACTAGGTGCTTTTACAGTCATGGGTCGGGGTTTGATCCCTGGAATTTAAGACTCCACATGCCTCCTCTGAGAGGCCTTTTTCCTGGGCTCCACTTGACAGAAGTGCAAAGAATGAAATTTGGAAAATTTGCTAATAATATTAGTATGCTGATAATATTAGTATGACTCAGTATGATTCATTAGGAAAAACAGGCAAAGTTCCAGAAAACAGATAGGTCAATAATTCCTGGTTTTTACAGGTATAAGTCTTGAGAAGGGATAGTTTGACCTGTGAGAGGCAGCTCAGGAAGGTCACAGGACTGCACCTGGTCACAGGACCAACAGGAGAGGTTGGAAAAGAATAACACAGGTGTTAAAGATCAGGAAAAACCTAGAAAGGAATCCCCAGGGTAGACACACTCTGCCTGCAAGGGTTACAGCCAAAATTCAACATTGCTCCTGTTTTATGGTTTGTTTTTTTGGCCCCATGATATATGGGATCTCAGCTCCCTGACCGGGGATTGAACCCACACCCCCTGCATTGGAAGGCGGAATCTTAACCACTGGACCACCAGGGAAGCCCCAAAGGATGGTTCTTTATTGAGTTCATGAGAAAGCATCAACTAGTGCTTTAAGACAGACAAACTCACTTGAGCTGGAAAGAAATTGTTTCTAGAAGTGAAATTCATCTCATAGTTGAGTAGCTCAGCAAAGGACACTTGGAGCTCATGGTCATTAGCGATCTTTTAAGTAATAACAGCAACCATTGGGAAGAAGCTTGGCTGGGATACATTTCTAATACGAGAGAGAGCTAGGGTCCAATGTATGCTTAGGAAAATTCAGGGATTCCAATGCTAGCATGCCTGTCCATGCTGAGCTGAGGTTGGGATTAAGGACCATTCCTTCATTAGCCACACAGAATGCTGGGGTGTTAACACTGGATTAAGCTGGAGATGAATCTGGTGGGACAAGCCAGGCATCATTTCCCTTTATTACAGGTCTTGGTGGATCATTTTCTGCAAATGACCTGCTGAATAATGAGAACATTTGTTGAGGATCAGCTACACCAGGAACTGTGCTGTGCTTTCTAAATACTGTCCCACTTAATCTCCTAAACCAGATGAAGTACTTTTACTATAACATTAATATAAAACCCATCCCCAAACTGAGGGACCCTGTTTAAGTAATTGTCCTAAATTAACATAGCAGATACATGTGCGCAATACAGTCTGAATTCATTCACAACTACACTATACCTAGATTGTCTTCAAACTTTTGCTTGCATGACCTCTAAAGGAGTATTGCTAACCGGTATTTACATACTTCTGCATCCCGTTATGTTGGCACCTAAAATTTTTATCCCAAGTTAAAGATTTTACAAAGATGCAGTTCATCCATGCTTTACAACACTCTTTTGAAAGATTTGATCATGGTATTAAGTATTGTGTTATTCTTCTTGTACTCTTTGAAATTGCATTTTCATTCCACTTCTCATAGAATTTGATCCTGACGTAACATACTTTGGCACTTCTATTATTGTTCCCTGTGATGGGGTGAGTGCCCTCATAATAGAGGTTTCCTGAAGAAGGAATTCTGCCTCAAAACTGACATGTTAACTCCTGCCTGAATTTCCAGACTGTCAGACTGCCCTGCAAATTTTAAACTTTCCAGCCCCCTTGATCACAGGAGCCAATTCTTTAAAATAAATTTCTCTCTATTTCCCAGTGGTCTTGGCGTCTCTTGACCCCTGATTGATACATTTACTCTAGTAAACATAATTGGAAGGACAAAAAAATACATAAATTGAAGTTAAAAAAATTTACGTATTTTTCTGTGACACTAAGGTTGTTATGTTAAAATATTTGCTTAGCATTGAATGCTCCTTCTACTCTGAGTTCCCTTGTGGCTCAGCTGGTAAAGAATCCGCCTGCAATGCGGGAGACCTGGGTTTGATCCCTGGGTTGGGAAGATACTCTGGAGAAGGGAAAGGCTGCCCACTCTAGTATTCTGGCCTGGAGAGTTCTACAGACTGTATAGTCCATGGGGTCGCAAAGAGTCAGACATGACTGAGTGACTTTCACTTTCACTTTTCTATTCTGTAGCTGCTCAAAATAGTATAGGTATTTGATAACTTTTTTGAAAAGTAAAAATACGTAGGAAGTACATCTCTCAATTAGATCTATTGGGGTGTATATATGTGAAACTGTTTATGGGACTCTCATTGTAGAAATTATCAAATATTCTCTTTGGTCCTGGGATAACTTAAAGGTTTGAGAAGGGTGAGAGGTAGGCCTTTCTTCTGTAAATTGGGAGCGAAGTGACTGTAAAAGACTAGAGTATATTATCGGTTAGAAAAATAACTTCCTTGAGGGGATATCAGATATATGTACTCAATGTTCACAGAAGCATTATTTGCATTGGCCTAGATGTGGAGGCAGCCTCAGTGTCCATTAATAGATGAATGGATAAAGAAGATGTAGTAGATATATACAATGGAATAGAACTCAGCCATAAAAGAGAACGAAATTTTGCCATTTGCAGTAACATAGATGGACTTGGAGGGCATTATGCTAAGTGAAATAAGTCAGAGAAAGACAATACTATATGATAATCACTTATTTGTTGAATCTAAAAAATAAACTAGTGAATATAACCAAAAACTCCCCCAGATTCAAAGATATGGAAAATAAACTAGTGGGTTCTAGAGAGGGGAAAGGGGAGGGGAAATATAGGGGTAAGGTATTAAGAGTACAAACTATTCTGTATAAAATAAATGAGCTACAAGGATATATTGTAAAGCACAGGGAATATAGCCACTATTTTATAAACTATAAATGGTGTATATTGTGAATCACTATGTTGTACATCTGCAACATTTAATATTGTACATTAACCATATTTATATAAAAAAGTAAAAAGAATAATGTGACTGGATGAAAGTGTTAACTAATGCTATGGTGATAAGCATTTGGTAATATATAAATGTATCAAATCAACACATCTTAATTTTACATAATGTTTTGTCAGTTACATCTCAATAAACCTGGGAAAAATTTAATTAAAAAACTGAGATAATTAGATATTATTTTAAGCTTCTAAGTATGTGATCTTTACTCACTATAGGAAAGCAGTGAAGCCTTTTTTCATTAAAAAAAAGTCTGAATGATGCTTTAAAGTGAATATGCATAGAGCTGTTAATATTACTCAAATCAAGAGATAGTATATTGACAGCCAGAAATGGCAACCCACTCCAGTATTCTTGCCTGGAGGATCTCATGGACAGAGGAGCCTGGCTACAGTCCATGGGATTGCAAGAGTCAGACACGACTTACCAACTTAAATGAACTTGTAGGTCATTTCACACCCTAGAACAAATAATTTCTGGTTTTATTTTATACCTTTACTATCTGGGAACACATTCCTAGGTGTAAGTTTTTAAAAGTTTGAATAAAATTGTATATATGTAGAAATATATAGGAAATGCTTCTCGTAATTAGATCCATGGGGGTGTATATATGTGAAACTGTTTATGGGGTTTTCATTGAAGGAGTTACCAAATTGTCCCTCTGGTCCTAGAATCATTTTAAGGTTTGAGGTGGGTGAGAGGTAGGCCTTTCTTTTGTAAGTTGGGAGCAAAGTGTGTGTGAAAGACTGGGTTTCTTTATCAATCAGACAAGTTATAGGGGAGTATGCCTATAAAAGTACAAAATCTGAAAACTTGTTGCTTTAACATTACCTGTGACCTTGTACCCAGTCTATAATCTTTGCACACCTCCAGGGTGAGGGTGTGTGTTATCTGTGGGAGACTGCTGCTTATTTGTGTCGAATAAGATTTCAAAGTTACTTCATTTCTCTCAAGTATCTTGGTTACTGATCTGGTTTGGACTTACTGAATTGGACAGACCCTCTGCTTGTTTTCTGGCTTCTGTTGAGCCCATTGCGTCACTGTGATCATTGGAGTCACTGTCCATTCTGGGTCTATATTCCTAATGTTGAAGTCTCCTGTCTCAGCAGTTTCTTTGGGTTCTTAACTGGACAGCTTGATCTTCCATTACACAGATTTTAGGATGAACAGCTGCTTATGGTCACCTTGGGGATGCTGGATAGATGCTGGAGGCAGTGATATCAGGCCACCTGTCAGCCACCTTGCTCTCAATGACTTTATCATGAAATACAAATTGAGTTAAATATTACATTGTCCTCCTTGGAGGTCTGGCCCCTTTGTCTGCTTCAATCTGTTTTCATTTATCTTGCTCTATTCCTATTTGCCTCTTGATCTTCTTTGCACTTTTAGGCTCGTTTTTTTACATTTCTTCCTGAGGTTTCAGTTTGCCCTCTTTGATTTTTCTGAGTGCTAGTGAAGACCAGCTTCCCAGGTGATGGTAGTGGTAAAGAATCTGCCTGCCAGTGCAGGAGACTTAAGAGACATGGGTTCGATTCCTGGGTCGGGAAATCCCCTGGACGAGGAAATGGCAACCCACTCCAGTATTCTTGCTTGGAGAACTCCATGGACAGAGGAGCCTGGTGGGCTACATACAGTCTGTGGGGTCACAAAGAGTTGGACACGACTGAAGCAACTTAGTGAAGATCAAAACATAAAAAGTCAAAATTTACCAAATATTAGATGCTGAAGGAATATTGTAAGTCATTTTCCATATGCATGTGTGAAGTAGATTTTGGAGCTGTACAGAAGTCATTTAAATGTGGGTGTCTGATACCATGAGAGAGAAGTTTGAGGACCAACATCCCTGTAGGATTTGCTCATCCCTCTGCGGTAGCGCATTACATGTGTGGGCCCTTCACTTCTTCATCTTGCCAAGCAATGTTACTGACCTGGGCAGTTGAAATTGGAAATGGGGAAGAGAGATGTGGAGCAGGGCAAGAAGGGCAAGAAGGTTCTGGCAAGAAGGTTCTGGTCATCAACTTTAACAGAAGGGGATTTACCAAGATTCAAAATGAACTTTCCGTTTCTTAAACACAAAATCATGGCATGGGCAAGCAGAGGCACATGTCGGCTTTCCTGTGTTCTGTGGACACGTTTCCTCTCATGGTTGGGGGTTTCTCATCTGTAGTCTTCTCTTTCCAACAGAACACTCTTGCTTATGCCATCTGCAGACGCTTACAGTCTGGTGGTCCACTTCTGGCTCTGTTTGCTGTTGCTGAGGTTTCTCCTGAATTTCTCCAGGCAGCTTGATTGAATGAGATTCTGGATAATCCCTATGCTGGTGTACACACACACACACTCTCACACAGGAAGTCCACATAGTGCCATTGCTTGCCCGTGCCATGCTTCTGTGTTTAATAGACATGCACATTCCTTAAGACACTTTGTTTCTATCTGCTACAAAATTGTGGTAATGTATGCTGGTTTTTTTAAAAGGAGACCTTTACTGCCATGTGCAGAAAATAAATATTCTACCACATAAATGACGCCCACCCACTTTATTACTCTTTAAAAAGAAAAATTTTAATTGAGGTATAAACATTGATTTACAATGTTGTGTTAGTTTCAGGTGTACAGTAAAGTGGTTCAGTTTCTGTTGTCGTTCAGTCGCCAAGTCGTGTCCAACTCTTTGTGACCCCATGGACTGCAGCACACCAGGCTTGCCTGTCCTTCACTGTCTCCCAGAGTTTGCTCAAACTCACGTCCATTGAGTTGGTGAGGTCATCCAGCCATCTCATCCTCTGTTGCCCTCTTCTCCTGCCCTCAATCTTTCCCAGAATTGGGTCTTTTCCAATGATTCAGTTATACGTATACATATATATGAATATATATACTTTATGATGCTGGGAGGGATTGGGGGCAGGAGGAGAAGGGGACGACCGAGGATGAGATGGCTGGATGGCATCACTGACTCGATGGTCGTGAGTCTGAGTGAACTCCGAGAGATGGTAATGAACAGGGAGGCCTGGCGTGCTGCGATTCATGGGGTCGCAAAGAGTCGGACACGACTGAGCAACTGAACTGAAAAATTCTATTCTGTTATAGGTTATTATAAGACATTGAGGAGAGTTTCCTGTGCTATACAGTAGGTCCTTGTTGGTTATCTATTTTATATATAGCAGTATGTATATTTTAATCCCCAATTCTTTAATTTATGCTTCTCCGCTCTCCCCTTTGATAACCATATGTTTTCCTATGTTTGTGAGTCTGTTTATGTTTTGTAAATAAGTTCATTTGTACCCTTTTTTTTTTAAAGATTCCACATAGAAAGGATATCATATAATATTTGTCTTTGATTTACTTCACTTAATATGATAATCTCTGAGTTCATCCATGTTGCTTCAGATAGCATTATTTTGCTCTTTTTTATGGCTAATAGTCCATTGCGTATATGTGCCGCATCTTCTTTACGCATCTAGATGTTGTGTTCTTATTATTTTGGCTGTGCTGAGTCTTCACTGCTGTGAGCAGGCTTTCTCTAGTTGTGGCGAGCAGTGGCTACGCTCTGGTCGGGGTGTGCGGCTCCTCGTTGCAGTGGCTTCTCTTGCTGTGGGGCATGGACTTTGAGGCATACAGGCTTCAGCAGTGGCAGCATGTGGGCTCAGTAGTTGTGACCCATGGGCTTAGTTGCTCTGTGGCATGTGGGATCCTCTTGGACCAGGGATAGAGCCAAGTGGTCCCCTGCATTGCAAGGTGGATTCCCCGCCCCCGGACGACCAGGGAAGCCCCTCGATACTGTGCTCTCGACAGCACACAACCTGCACGCTGTACATGGGGGGTCTAGTGCCACATACGGTCTACAGGAAACAGTCTTTGCGTAAACAAACTCTGTAAGTGAAGGCTGATTCCAGCATGGCAGCAAACTCTCCATCATCTTGTTGCCAAATCAAGAGAATTGTTTTCTCTTAGAGTAGTTGCCTCGAAGCTCTCTTTTGCCTTAAGGATAAGAGTAAGCCTTCCCCCCGAACCCAATGGGATATTGAAACAGAATAAAAACAGCTGCCTCCAAAGAAATCCTCTTCACAAATTTTCAGTTCTAACAATCTGAGCTTTTATAGTCATAATGCTCATAAAGAATTGAAACATGTATAATATCATATGTGAAACGACTCGCCAGTCCAGGTTCGATGCATGATACAGGATGCTTGGGACTGGTGCACTGAGACGACCCAGAGGGATGGTACGGGGAGGGAGGTAAGAGGGGGGTTCAGGATGGGGAACACGTGTAAACCCGTGGCGGATTCATGTTGATGTATGGCAAAACCAATACAATATTGCAAAGTAATTAGCCTCCAATTAAATAAATTTATATTAAAAAAAATAAAGTCTACTAATCTCAGTATTAAAAAAGAATTTCAAGAGTCATGTAACAGGTTTCTGGTTAACTCCTTTGTAAATTTCACACGTGGGTCTCATACCACTTTTTCATCTGTTTTTATCTTGGTGCTTTATATGAAACTTCTATTTTAAAGCAACATATAAAATGCCAGTATTTCTCCGAAAGTGACATTTTTCCAATTTACTTCAGTAAGAATAACTTAATATGGGTAGAACTTGTCTTCATTGCAAAACTAAAGTTTACCGAAGAATCTTTTTTGTAGGTTTGGTGTAGGAATGACAGGCAAATTTCTTTTAGAACAATTTATTAAGGAGGAATATCATGGGAATCTTTTATTTTTGTCCCTTCTGGAAGGCACAAAGGATCATGAGAGAGATATCCCTGGGGACAGTTTAAGAGGAGATGGGTTAAGGCTGCGAGAGTAATATTTAAGGTTAAGTATGAAGAATTTCCTGACATAGAAAATTTTTTAGCACTGGAATGAAATTTCAAAAGGACCCTCCCTCCAATACTGGCTGCCAAGCTGACTTTGTGTGGGCTATTTAAGCTGCTTTGTTTTCTTATAAGTGTTCATTGATCTCTGCAAGTTGATTGTTGATTATACACTTAGTCTCTGATTAAACTAGGAAATTTCTGCTAAAATATCTAATTGTAATTTCTCTTTCCACATAGAATTATCTGGCTGTTTGAACCCATATAAACAAATATAGCCTTTGATCCAGATTCTGTCAGATGTCATATTAAACAAAAGAAAAACATTAGTATGAGAGAGAACATAATTTAAAGCAATTAAGAATCTCTACTCAGTTTCTTATGTAAGTATATAAGGGCAGCAAGTGGTGGTGAGTGTTGGACAATTTCCCATGAGTGACTCACGTTTCTGCATGTCTTGTGAAGCAAAGGACTGACTGCCCTTTGTTCTGGACTGTTTTTTTTTTTTTTCACAGATGTTTGTACAGCTAAGAGCCTTGGAAGATAGAGATTATGTTTCTTTCTGAAACAAGGGACAGTCTTGAATGGTAGACAGAATAAGATGTCTACCTTCAAAGATGTCCATGTCTTTATTCCAGAAACCTTTGAATATGTTACTTCATGGGGAAAATGGGTTATGGGGAAAATGGGAATTAATGTTGCAGATAGAATCAAGAATGCTAACAAGCTAAAGGATCTTAAAATAGGAGGTTGTCCTGGATTATCAAGGTGGGTGAAAATGTAATCATAAAAATCCTTTAGAGTGGAAGAGAGAGAGAGCCAGAAAAGAAGGTTTGAGTGACTTGATGTGAGTAGGACTCATCTGATAGTTTTGAAAATGGAAGAAAGGGACCATGAGTCAATGAATGCTGGTAGCCCCTAGAAGCTGGAAAAGTCAAGGAAATGGATTCTCCTCAAGAAGGAACACAGATTTGCCAACACCTTCATTTTAGTCCAATTTGAACTTCCCACCTCCGGCACTGAAAGATGATAAATCTGTATTGGCTAAGCGATGAAGTTTTGTGGTCATTTGTTACAGCAGCAACAGGAAATTAATAATCCTTGGTAGGGATAGTGTTTTCCTCTAGAGCCAAGGGTCAGTAAGCAATCTCATTATACAACATGACGAAGAAAACATTTCTTTCCAGGGTAGAGGCAGGCATACTATGTTCCATTATAAAATATTCACGTTTCCTGAACTGAGGTGTATTCTGCTGCAACACAACCCTCTGTGGCTGCAGGCCTGGTGGAACTTTCTGTGCATTTCCTGCTAGTGTTGGGGCTTGGACTGAAGTAAAAGTCTCTCAGTTGTGTCCAACTCTTTGTGACTCCCTGGACTATACAGTTCATGGAATTCTCCAGGCCAGAATACTACAGTGATTGGCCGTTCCCTTCTCCGGGGTATCTTCCCAACTCAGGGATTGAACCCAGGTCTGCCACATTAGAGGCAGATTCTTTACCAGCTGAGCCACCAGAGAAGCCCTGGAGCTTGGAGCAATTGGCTCAAATGCTGATCAGTTACTGCTCTTGCAGTGAGTAATGCCCTGTCCTTTGTCTCTGACCCAGGAGGGTCATGTCTTTTGCCAGCATCTATAAAACTCTTGCAAGCTAACTCGGTAGCTTGCAAGAAGGCCCTTCATAGTTTGTTCATTAAAAAAAAAAAAATTTTTATTGGAGTCTAGTTGCTTTATAATGTGTTAGTTTCTACCATGCAGCAAAGTGAATCAGCTGTATGTATACATATATCCTTTCCTTCTGGATTTCCTTCCCATTTTAGGTCACCACAGACCAGTGAGTAGAGTTCCCTGTGCCACACAGTATGTTCTCATTAGTTACCTATGTTATACATGCTATCAGTATGTCTCATCCCCTCATCCCCTCCCCCCTTGGTATCCATTTGTTTGTTCTCTACATGTATATCTCTATTTCTGCTTTGTAAATAAGATCGTCTATACAAATATTTTTCAGATTCTGCATGTGTGTGTTAATATGTGGTATTTGTTTTTCTCAGTTTGTTCACTGTTAATGCTCTTCTGCAAAGTTTTTGAAAATTCTGTAAACCAGGACTAAGCAGCTAGATAATCATTGCATTCACGATACTGGGTTCTTTGTTTTCATAATACAGGGATGAAGTGTCCCAGTGTCGCTGCCTTTACCAAGCTTAGAGATCAGTTACCAACAGATTGGAAACTGAAGAAAAAAGAAAACACCTCGATATTTACCATAGATTGATTGAGAAGCATTTCACTGTTCTGAAAATTGATTTCTGTGGCAGCTGCTAGAGAGTTTCTTGCCTTTTGTTTTCATCTACAGATTTCCTTACTGCCTCACTTCTCTGCCTTTTCTTTCTCTATGCCATGCTGCTGCTGCTGAATGAAGAGAAAATCCTGAGGACTTAGTTTCTCAGGGCTCTTCTCCCATGAAAGAAGCTCCCCCACTCTGAATTTTGGTGGATTAGATGTCCTTGGTTACACTATAAAGCTCCCTGGCTTCTTTAGCCAATTTCTTGTTTTTATCCTAAGCTCCATGGCAAAATTCATAGTTCAGAAGTCGTCCAGTCCAGGTTTTTTTTCCAACTTTTTATTTTGTATTGGAGTATAACCAATTAACAAACAATGTGATAGTTTCAGGTGAATGGCAGAAGGACTCAGCCATGCATATACATGTATCCATTCTCCACCAAACTCCCCTCCCATCCAGGCGGCCACATAACATTGAGCAGAGTTCCCCGTGCTCCTTGCTGGTTATCCGTTTTAAATACAGCATTGTGCACATGTCCATACAAACTCCCTACCTCTTCCTTCCCCACGGCAACCATAAGTTTGTTCTCTGAGTCTGGGAGTCTCTTTCTGTTTTGTAAATATGTTAATTTGTATGTATATTTTTAGATTCCACATACAAGGGATGTCGTAAAATATATCTCCCCTGAGTTACTTAGCTCTTGTATGACAATCTTGTATGACTTGTATGACAATCTCTAGGTCCATCCATGTTGCTGCAAGTGGCATTATTTAATTGTTTTTAAAGGCTGAGTAATATTCCATTGTATATATGGGTACCACACCTTCATTCGTCCTCTGCTGATGGAGATTTAGGTTGCCACGTCTCAGACCGAGGATTTCATCGCACAGATATGAAAACCAAACCCTCTAATGACCAGACAAACTATTGCATTGTTTTATTCTTTTCAGACCTAACTGCATCATGCCTTGGGGAGAAGCTGTCTTAGCTACTCTTGCTCTCATTTTCCCTGACACAAGGTCTGGCCCAGGTGTTAGTTTGGTTAAACAGAATTGCTTCCCTCCACTCCTCTTGAAATACAGCTATGAACTGAAATTACAATATTTACTAGCTGACTGTAGCTAGAGAAATTGACCTATGAAAGAAGTTGGAAAGAAACTTACCACTATACTTATAATGAATTAACTTAAACATTTATTGAGGATCTGATATAGACAAAGAACTCTTAGAAGCTAGAATGAGGCTTGGAGTGAAGGCTGGGAGATAGAGCTTCCTGTGTAGGGTTGAAAGTGTCTTATTTTGGAAGAAATTGATGTATGCCAGGATCTGAAATTGTGAAGGAGTTTGGGGTTTCTAGGAAAGGGAAACGTTGTGGGGTTTCATCCTTGGTTTTTTTTTTTTTTTTTGCCAGGAATATGTCATTTTTTTCCCCCAGAGTCAGAAGTTTGACTTAAATATTTCTTTCTCTTAACAGGCATAGTAAGAAAAGCTAGATATATAATTGTTTAATTTTCTGATTAATTATCTTTGAGAGAAATAAATAAAAAATCTTACTGCTGTGCTCTTGGATGTCACTAACAGATAACACAGGTCAGACCTTTGTTGATTAAGCAGTGGTACCATGTATCGTGTCCATGCATGTTCAGTTGTGTCTATTTGGGACCCCATGGACTGTAGCCTGCCAAGCTCCTCTATCTACAGAATTTTCCAGGCAGGAATACTGGAGTGGGTTGCCATTTTCTATTCCAGATGATCTTCCCGACCCAGGGATTGAACAGCGTCTTCCTGCAGTGGCAGGTGGATTCTTTACCACTTTGCCACCTGGGCTTCCCTGCTGGCTCAGATGGTGAAGAACCTGCTTGCAGTTCCGGAGACCTCGGTTTGATCCCTGTGTTGGGAAGATCCCCTGGAGAAGAGAATGACACCTCACTCCAGTATTCTTGCCTGGGGAATCCTATGGATAGAGGAGCCTGGTGGGCTACGGTCCATGGAGTCGCAAAGAGTGGAAGACAACTGATCGATTAAGCAGTGAGCCTGTTCCCAAATGCAGATTCATGTGTGCATTGCACAGTGAGGCCAAACAAACTACAACAGCAGAGCCTGGAGCAGAGAAAGGTTTACTGCAGGGCCATGCAAGGCTCGCATGGGTGGTTCACACTCAGAAAACTCCGAACTCCTCAAAGGGTTTTGGTAAAGCATTTTTAAAAGGCCAGATGAGGGAGAGGCATCCCAGGGTATGTGATCAGCTCAGTCCATTCACAGTTCTGATTGGCTGATGGTGAGGTAACAGGGTGGTTAACATTATCAAGCTTTAGGCACCAGCAGCTCTGGGATTCATGCTCATGATCATCAGGGAGTTATTCTATTTGGTGGTGGTTATTTGCATCTGAAAAACTCAAGAAATATACATGAGATACTATCATTTGGGCTTCACTTGTGGCTCAGCTGGGAAGGAATCTGCCTGCAGTGCAGGAGACCTGGGTTTGATCCCTGGGTTGGGAAGATCCCTTGGAGAAGGGAAAGGCTACCCACTCCAGTATTTTAGCCTGGAGAATTTCATGGACTGTATTAGTCCATGGGGTTGCAACACACAATTGAGACACTTTCACTTCACTTGACTATTATCTAGGTACCTCAGGGAGGAGCTAGAGTAGAAAGTATGAGGGAGGAGTCTGTCCTTGGAAGGCAGCCACCTTGGGTCTTGTGGGGTAATAGACCCACTTAATTCTCTATGCTGCTTCTGGATTGTATGTCTGAAATGTGCACTCCTTTTGTTCCGGGAACAGGAAAATGACCAACACCCCTAAGAGATTTGGAAGGAGGTGGGGATTCCCAGGTTGGGTAATGGACAAGCTTAATGTATTATGTGTCAAATACATGATGCATAAAATATCCAATTTTTAAGGAAAGACAATTGGGTTGTGTAGAATTCTGTCTGGTTCCTAAAAGAATCATTCCTTGGTTGGAAAATTACTAAAAATGTGCTTTGTGCATTTTGATAAAGTTATGTAATCTATGCTTTTGTGTCCTGACCATTACAAAAGAAAAAATAAGCTTCCATGTACAGCAAAAATTCCTCACAAAAGCAGGAGACCAGTCAACCTGTTCAACCTATGGCATACCTGTTCAACCTTTGAGTATGAGGATGGTCTACATAGCAACAAAAGATGCTTCAGAACAAGTTGTAAGTCCTTAAGAGATAGATGTCTGTCTTAATTAGTTGCAAAGGAATGGTTATTACCAAAAATATCCTTTACTGAGCTTGCATCCTGAAGCTGTCTGAAACTGAATTTATGTATAGGCAAGAGACCACATGCAATTCATTAATCAATACAACTGTAGGTGAGAACAGAGTAGTTTTTATAGAACTACATTTGAACTTACAGCAGTTTGTATTTACTGGTTTTTAGCTAGTTAAGGTGATTAACACATAAATAAGAAATCTTTCTTTAGTGGACAATATAGAATAATACTTATAATTTTTGCATGAAAGCACTTTGATGTAGAAGAAACGTGTATCATGATTTGTATTCCCATTCTTGGTATTAGCTATTTGGCCTATTAAACTTAAGCCAGGAACCACTCTATACCTGCTAACTTTTTCTAGAATTGGAGAAATGATGTTTGGAAAGACAGAAACTATTTGGGTGTATACCTTATAAGTCTATAAAGTACTGGTAAAGTTCAGTGATGGCATAGAGAAGTTTGGAAAAAATACTTTGCACAGATAAGCAAGATAAAACAAAGAGCAAAATAACGTAAAAAAAAAATAAATAAACATGCTGTATTTCCTCTCATGGGATAGATTGTTCAACAAGCTGTAAGGACCAAAATATAAATGATGACGTCTTAAGTTCCTTTGTGGTTTTGTTCTAAGAAGTAATTAAATCCATTTAGTATTCCTGGCTGTTTACAACATTAATTTATTCCTACTTTGACCTTAAGGGTTCTAACAGAATTTATGGTTCATTCACTTGCATAAATGTGGCTTGTGTAAAAGTATCTTTAAATAAGTTAATATATATGAGGGACTTGGATGAAGATCTGGGACATGTTTGTGCTATGTAAATACTATTTTTTTCACCAGAGGGAAAAATTTTTTAAATCTCAAAATTCTTAAAAGCCTAAAAGTATTTAAGCTGTTTATCCTCAGTCTTTAGAATGCCTTTTGGTCAAATGCAGTTCAGCATGACATTAGGTTGAATGAAGTGAGCTCATTTCCCAGATGGCTTGATGGTATTTTTGACCTTTTTTAGGATGACTTTGGAGGCTATCTTGTTGGATGGTTTATGTCAAAGAATCTCTTTTCAAGTCTCTTGAGGTTTGGAGCAAATGGAGTTGTTTTGTAGTAACCAACCATTAGATGTCGCTTTCTTCTCATCACTTTGGGTTTAGGAGATGCATCCTGGGTTAAAGCTTTTTAGTTTTCTTTTCTTCTTCTTTTTTAAAAATGCCTATAAATAGTCTTTATGGCAAAGCTAAAGGGAATTCAATTTTAGATTAGTAGATAAGAGACACAATACTCAGCTCCTTGGAATGATTAAACTCTGTGCCTGTTTCCAGTGGCTTGACTCAATGTCCCTCGTTGACTAAATTTGGAAATGCAGTATTTGTGTTTTTCTTTCTTGCTGAAATTAGCATAGCCCTGTTTCTATTGCCATACAGCAGACAGTTTGCCTGGGAATACCTTTATTATGGTCAAAGTTCATCTACTGATCACTGAGTGAAAAGTCTATACTTGGATTATCCATTTAGAGTTGCTCCTCTGGAAAACTTCAGTGACCCACCCTTCTGTCCTCCACCGAAATCTCTTAGGAGAACTCTGTGCTTCCCATGTCTTGGCATTTATGACTCTTTGTTGAAACTGTTCACGTATCTTTCAGTTGCATTGAAACTTCAGTGTCCTCAGGAATGTAGACATTGTCTTTTTCACTCTTATTAGGATGACCAGTTATTGAAGGAGGTCATCGAGAGGACATGACTGCCAGCTGACTATTGAGCTGGACCTGAGCAATCAGAGGCTCCTCGTCCCCTCCCCTGCCCTTGGAATGTACATTCTGCCCACCGTTTCCCCACTAGCAGCTGTTTTCTGGATCTTGGTCTTGGGAGACTGAAGTGATGTTGGGACCATCTAGACTGTCTATGTGACTGAAAGCCTCTGTATAAACTCTTAAGATTCCAGAGCATGGGTGTGGAGATCTATTCATTTTTCCAGCACCCAAGACAAGCTGGGTATGTAAGTTTCCTTGCTTGTTAAACCTGCCACCCACACATCTCATGGGTCTGCATATTCCTCCATCTCTCCTCGCCCTCAGGATACAGGCAGCCAGTCTTAAGTTTCAGCTGGGGGAACCCTGGAATTTTCCAGCTGACACCAGAGCACTCCACCGCTGCCTTCTATCAGGTACATCATCAATAAGTGTTTGTTAAATGAATGAATAAATAATTAAATTGGGCAGAAAATGATTTGGGAGTGCTCTGATCTTGTTGCCTGCTGTATATCCTGAAGTTCTAGCTCTTTGCCTTTCCAGGGACTAACCACACATTGGCTTGTTTTGAAACGGGAAATCATAGCCTGGATGGCATAAAGCTTTCTTCAGTGATACTGATCATTTTTTTCTGGACATTTTCTTTAGTGCACAGAGTGCTAGCTTCTAGACATGGTGGGATTTTGTTTTGTTCTGCAGGAATTGCTCTTCAAAAAGTTCCTTGAAAAAAAAATTTCCCTGGAATTTTGAATAACAGAACCTGAAACAAAAGGAAGAGGATAATTATAAATTAAAGAGAAGTTTTTACTTGCAGTTTGAGTAATTGCCTTGCAGTTTGAGTAATAAGCAATTTACTGTAACTGGGAGGCCTGGCTTGATGCCTATATTGGCTTTGTCCCCTGGAGGGGAAAAGTGTCACTTAAAAAACCTCGAAGGAATATAGCCCAACATTAGAAGGAATATAGCCCAAACCCTTCTGCAAACCTCAAGTTCGGAAGTAGCACTAGATGATAGAATTTCCCTCATAGAATTTGATAAATTAAAAGGAAAATGACCTTCGTAAGTCTCCAATACTGGTATAAATAGCAGACTAAAGTCATTTCTCAATTATCACAATAAACTCATCCACATTAAATAAAGTCCTTAGCATGGACATGTTATATGACCTCGTTACTGTGTTACTGAGTTTTTAGTCCTAAAGGTATGGCATATTCCTTGGTACACTGTACTGTGAGTTTGGTAACTGCAATTTTGGGGAAGATTTTCTGAAGGATAGGTGTTAACTCTTCTCTAAATGTTTGATAGAATTTGCCTGTGAACCATCTGGTCCCAGGCTTCTGTCAGTTGGAAGTTTTTCATCACTGTTTCAATTTCAGTACCTGTGATTGGTCTGTTCATATTTTCAATTTCTTCCTGGTTCAGTCTTAGAAGGTTGTGCCTTTCTAAGAATCTGTCCATTTATTCTAGGTTGTCCATTTTGTTGGCATATAGTTGTTAGTAGTGTATTGTGCAGTGAGATCAAGTCAGGTTAATTAGAGCAAAGCCCTCCAGACCTTCAAGTGGTTTCTTAGTGTCAGACTTTGGCAGAGGCATCTTTAATGGCAGTAGAGATGATTTAGGAGATAATTACGAAGCAGAAAGCATGAGACTGGAGAGAAGATATTGTTGAATCAGATTCTTCTTTAAAATAATAATTGAAGTATTTTTTCTCTTGCAATTTTTTATATTTTTCTGGTGTGGTGTTCTTTGAGATTTAGTTCTTTGCTCATAGGCTTTGCTCCATCAAAGAATTATAACTAGCAAAAATTATTAGCAAGTTTAGGAGGAGAATGTGTCTAAAATTTAGGAAAATCTCATCCAATATGACAGGATGAAAATTTACTTGTTGTTCAGTCACAAAGATGTGTCTGACTCTTTGTAACTCCAGGGACTGCAGCACGGCAGGTTTCCCTGTCCTTTACTATCTCCTGGAGTTGGTGACACCATCCAACCATCTCATCCTCTGTTGCCCCCTTCTCCTCCTGCTTTCAATTTTTCCCAGCATCAGGGTACTTTGCTCTTCATATCAGGTAGCCAAACTATTGGAGCTTCAGCATCAGTCCTTCCAATGAATATTCAAGGTTGATTTCCTTTAGAATTGACTGGTTTGATCTCCTTGCAGTCCAAGGGACTCTCAAGAGTCTTCTGCAGCACTACAATCAGTTCAGTTCAGTCACTCAGTCGTGTCCGACTCTTTGCGACCCCATGAATCGCAGCACGCCAGGCCTCCCTGTCCACACCAACCTGGAATTCACTCAGATTCATGTTCATCGAGTCAGTGATGCCATCCAGCCATCTCATCCTCGGTCATCCCTTCTCCTTCTGCCCCCAATCCCTCCCAGCATCAAAGTCTTTTCCAATGAGTCAACTCTTCGCATGAGGTTGAAACTGGAGTTTCAGCTTTAGCATCATTCCTTCCAAAGAAATCCCAGGGTTGATCTCCTTCAGAATGGACTGGTTGGATCTCCTTGCAGTCCAAGGGACTCTCAAGAGTCTTCTCCAACACCACAGTTCAAAAGCAT
>SJYT01074619.1:44398-86004 GCA_006410635.1 Cephalophus harveyi | reverse complement strand
ACCACGTATTAAACCCACATTCCCTGCATTGGAAGGCAGATTCTCAACCACTGGACCACCAAGAAGTCCCTAGCCTTGGGTTCTGATACTCATCAACATTGGAGAAAGACATGGCAAGCCACTCCAGCATTTTTCCCTGGTTTATTCAATGGGTAGAGGAGCCTGGCTGGCTACAGTCCATGGGGTCGTAAAATGTCAGACACACTGAGCAACTAGGCACAGCACTGACCATCATGCTTCTTAAAAGAGTATAAAATGAGTTCTTTCTAAGGGCCAGATTTTTTTTTCCCCTGCTTCATTGAAATGTAATCGACATATATTCTGTAAATTTAAGGTGAGCATATGTTGATTTGATAAGAATGATATTTTTGATGTTATATCTGGCTACAGCACTTGAGATCACGTTCATTAGTGAACATCATTTTTGTTCTAATTCAGTGACTGTGACCTTATAATGAATGGAAATACATATATTTCTTCTCTGAAACCCTCCCTCCCCCTACGAATGTGTGTGCACAGGGGTGTATAGGCAGTGGGAGGGAAAGCTTGAGATATAATCTAGGTGCTACAAAGGAGGACAGAGAAGAGGGGAAGTAAGGGGGGAAGGGAGAAGGACGGGGGTGAGGGTGTGACCTGACACTCCTGATGTGGTTTAAGGAAGCTTGAGCCCCTGCCTAGAAAAAGCTGCTGGGGTTCAGCATGAAGATCCACAGTGAGAACCTTGGGAATCCAGCGGGTGCTGAGTCTTCAAGGGCAGATCACTTGGGAGTAAGCTTGCTTCCTGCCCTCCTCACCCTGCCTCCACTCCAACTCACCCCCTTTCCCTTGAAAGAGGACAGGGGTTCAGTGTTTGCAGCTGGAGAATTTTCTGCCGTTGGAAGAGAACCCCTGACTTTTTGCGTTCCTGACATCAGCCCATGCCCTGTTGAAATAGCTGTGTGGACCACCTTCCCCTGCCCTTAAGCTATTGAACCCCAAATAACTAAAGATTCAGATAAATTGGAGATAAGGTGGTGGGTCTCTGGATGCCAGAGAGGCAAGTGAGGACTCTCACCACACTGAGACCTGGAAAATAGCCCCTGGGAGGGGCCCTGAAGCCCCACCCCATTATTTCCTCTCTCTAACAATTTGTAGAAATGTTTCTTTTTGAAAGATCCTATGGGGAAAACCTGGTTCAGAAATCTGATTGGAGCCTGGTTTGGGTATTATGAATTGGGCTAGAATGGGCTTTAAAATGCTTGGAATCTCCTAATGCAGCCTCACGGAGAAAAGGCTTTTGGAGAGCCAGGTAGGAGTTCCACAGACACTGGACACAGGAAACGGTGCTGTTATTCCCAGAGAAATCTTTCTGGGATGTGGAGACAAAGACTCCATCTTCACCCTCCACTTGGTTTTAGAGTAGGAAGTGTTTAGCTGCATGGAGTCAACTGGACTTCAGTAGCTGGTGAGCCATAGGGTTTGGAATGCTTCCTTTTGTTCTGTGCAGCCATGATTGTGCCATATTTCTCTGTAAAGGGCTAGAGAGTAACCAGGCATTAAGGGCCACGAGGTCTCTCCCATTAGCAGTGTGAAATAGCTTCAGGCAGTGACAAATGATCATTGCTGTGTTCCAATCAAACTTTATTTGTGACAATGAAATTTAGATATTATATAATATTCACATGTCACAAAATGTTCCTTTGTTTTCCCCCAAATTTAAAAAAAAATAAAAAGTAAAAATATTAATTTTTTTTTAAACTAAAAAGGAATACTAAAACATAAAAATCACTCTTAGCTCTCTGGTTGGTGAAAAAAATTAAAAAGAAACAGGAAGCAAGCCAATTTGTCAATCCCTGTCTAAACCATTTGCCTATATAATGCAGCTAGCATCCCATTAGTGACTTGTGACATGAATTTAGTAGGCTGGATTCTACTTGTGAAAAATAGAAATTTTCATTAAATCTAAGATGACATCAGCTGTAAAATACATTATTCCTTTTACTTTTAGCCACATCCAGTGGCATGTGAAGGGCCCAGGCAATCTCAAACTGAGTGAGCAACAGGAGGCTGGGGGATGGCAGGACCCATGGAACGATGATTCTGACAAACAAACTTAATTTACCCTGCCTCTAGTAGTATCACCTAGGACTCTCACTCTGCAACCACAACTGATTTGAGGGAGACTTGCTTCACTCACGGACACAGTGAATCCCCAAGAACCAGTCTCAGCAGGCCACCTGCTATACATGGCCCAAATTCAGTTTCTACAGCCAGCTTGCATGAAACTGAGCATCTGTGTTTGGGAAAGTACAGTGTCCTGGCTAGTACATGGCTGTCCCTTCATGGCCCACCTCCAGACCCCTTCACCACATGTGTTTCTGTCAGTTACATCTCTGGAAGAATCTTCCCTCCTGGGGTAGTCCTACAGGGGATCATCCCACTCATCTTCGCTGATGATCTGCTGGCAACACTTTGCTGCTCAGCAAGGTCAGCCCTGGGCTGACCAGGACCTGAACCCTCACAAGAGCAGCCAGGAACTCCAACAACAATCATCAACTGTATGCAGGACCAAAGCAACCCCAGCTCAGCAAACCAGTTTGATTCTGGGCAGTTGTGGCCTGACAACCACTTGAGAAAGTTAAAGCTCCTGGTGTCCAGCCCGAGGTTGGTGCTACATGTTCAAAGCCCCAGAACCAATGGAATGGAGTGGAATGATGTCCCCTATATCCTACGGAAAGATAGGGGAGATGGGTGTGGATCCCGCAGGTGGATTATCCACACCCTTGCACACCCACATTCATTGCCCCGCGAGCAATGTTTTACCAGTGATGTCAAGGTAATACTCCTTAATGATCACTGTGTTCAAGAAGTTGGGATGGTTCGCAAAGGAAAAGATCAGCTTGCTTCATGACCCTGGAGGTTTCCCATTTGACCTGCTAGGATAGGGAGGAGGGAAAAAGTGCAAGCTTCTAGGGTTCTCAGCTTGCCTCCCAGGCAGGCATTAACAGCTTCCACAAAGCCTCTCCAAACTCTCACAGTGTAGGAACATGGATAACATGATCCTCCCACACCCCACCAAGTCCCATACCCACCTGTCCTCAGTCTCCCTCACTGAAATTCAGGTCAATCACGTAGCTGAGAAAGTGTTTATTTTGGTCACTGATCATGACAGAATTTTGAGGGTGGTTCATAATCTGCTTGAGGTCAAGGAGCCATTTATGCCACTTGCTGGGCCAAGAAGAGCCAGGAGCATCAGCCCTAGTCTGGGGTGGAAGAAGGACACTGGAACAGGCATCTTCAAGGATGCTGGGCACTTCCACTTACCCAGCCACTACTGATGTTCTCAGGCCCTGCCATACCATCAGATATGCTCATGGCTCTGTGTTTCTTGTGGTGTTCTGCATCTGAGGCGGTCTGCATTCTCCAAGCAGGGGCTGTTTCTGATTGCTACTCTTCTCCAGACCTGTGTATTCTGGGTTGTGGGATGTCACTGCTTACATGGTAGGACTTACAGTCATTGTGCCAAATCGTGTCTGAAAGCAAAGTGGTCGGTGTTTGTTACTGTATGTGTACATATGTTGTGTGGCTTGTGTATGTGTGTGTGTGTGTGTGAGTGTGTGTGAGACTCCCATATCTCAGTTACTTTCGGGATCATTCACCTTTACAATAATAACTGCTAAGGCTGCTCTAGTGTACTGTCTCTGGTCATTCCTGACTTAGAGGCTGTTCCTCCTCAGACAGAGGCCTAAAGTAGACACACAAAGTCATGGCTGTGACACTTACAGGTGTGGCCCTGCCCGTACTCTACTCAGCTGTGCCTTGGGAGCCTGTCAATTGCCCAGTACCACACTTCCTTGAGGGTCCACCGGCACCCATCCTGCGCCTTCACCTCCACCCCTCGTCCTGCTCTTGCCTCTGTGCCTCCTCCTCCTCCTGAGCAGTGGTCCCCAAGGAGCAGCAGAAAGGGTACTACTTTGGCCCAAAAACCAGGGATACCCTGGATGATGGTGCTCCTCTGAGCCAAGTCACACTTCCTCCTCTCATGGCTCTTGCACATGAACCAAACGTAGGCCCTGCAGTTTTTCTCATGCTCAGAGCTCAGTTCCACTTGCAGGGTGGACAGCACCTCCAGCACTTCTAGTTCCAGAAGCTCACTCGGGCCTCCAGGCCTTTCCTGGCACTGCTCCTCCACAGTCTTCTCCTCCAGCTCTGGGGACGACCCCTGTTGCTGCTCCTTATCTGCCACAACCTCCACATCCTCAGTTATGTCCTGTGCAAGCAGCTGGAACACCCGTCCAACCCCTGCCACATCTCCGTCCACGTCTTCTGCCTCCACCCTGAAGAGGGTGGCATCTTCACCTGGTGTGACAACTGGTGGCTGCAACGTCCCAGCCATGCACAGCATCACAAGGGCAGGCTGCAGGGCCCCATCCCCCTGAGCACCCGGGCTCACAACTAAGAAGGTCTGGGGTCCCAGGACGCTCCAGCATTCCTCTGACTGCCTCTCACACTCCTCTTGGCGCTGGCCATGACTCCAGTCTGGGTCGGATGCGAAGGGACAGGACATAATAGCACCACAGCAAATAGTGAGCAATGGTGGCTCAGGCTGCAGTAAACCTGTGGGGCCCACTAGCATTTTTGGTGTGGGGAGTGTGGGGCATGGTTGGGAGGCTATGGCTGGTGTGTGTGTGTGGTGGCCTGAGACTATAGAAATGGGTGGTGGCAGCCCAGGACATGGTGAACGGGCCCTGGGACATCAGCCAAACAGGTGGGGCCCTAGGATGTGAGCCACACACAGGCAGCTAACCCAAATCTAGACCAATGGCTGAGAGAGTAGTGGACAGCATGCTATGGACATGCCGCTAGACTGGATGACATCTTCCGTGGTTCCTGGGAGCCAGCTCCACTACGTGGCCAGATTCTGCTCTACAGAGCCAGCAGGTTTTGCATCTGCCACTACCTCAGGCCCTGTCATTGATCTGAATCTGGAAATTCCAACCATGGATTCCTAATTCACAATCCGAAAAGCACACTCCTGTGTCCCACAGGACCTTCAATAATGGAGCTCTCACTGAGTATCCTAAGGATACGCAGGGGTGCCAAGTGGATGGACACTTTTCTCCATGGGACAGAAAGACTGTTGCTGGCCGGATGCTAGGGGAGTAGGGAAAAACCCCACTGTTTTCAACGTTGATCTCCATTGTTCAGGGACCCCAGAACCTTAGGGTACAGAGCTCTCTCTTTGTCTGTTTATCTCTGCTTTGGCATAGCACTGTTTTGGGCAATCCTTCCTTGTGTGTACCAGGGCTGGTGTCTGTGGGTCTCCATCTCTTTAAGTGCTGCTGTTGCCATTTGCCACTCTATGGACACCAGCGCTCATGGGAGAAGCTTATCCTTGGCGTGAATGCAAGCCCTTCTCCTCCTGAGTGAGTGGCACCAACGGAAGATCAGACTTTTTTAGTCCACAGATTTGAAGAATGCTTTCTCAAACTTGAAAGCCAACAGTGAACAGACACTGCTGAACTGCAGAAGGGATCAGGTAACCCTCCCTCCCTCGTTGGACAGCCATGAACGCTGCACAGGCCTGAGGTGGCATGGCCACACTTTTCACAGAGGGAGAAATGGGACATGCTTTGCTGGCACGAAGAAGCTCCCTGAACCTTCTTCAAATGCTTGCCAGTGAGTCGCTAAGGACAACTCCCTGTTAAGTTCCATGACTCACTGGTACGGTAGACATGCACGTCTGCCCATTTGCTCTATCGAGGCCCTTTCAAGTGTTTCTGTTCTCCATGTGAGAACATGTACCAGTCTTCCCAGTTACCCAATCCTGTGTGGCCGGGAGCAGCAACAGGATCAATCTAAGCCATCCATCATATAGTCCTAACCCCCTATATATGCTTTCTGCAAAGAGTACAAAGTGATGTTTCAGACTGGAAGACTATGCAGGTAACAAGTGCCTATCCTGCTGTGCTAGTTCATTTCTGAAACCTCACAAAAATGGCAAGGGGTGCTCATGCTCATAGCAAGGTCAGGGAAAAAATCCCCAGCATTCGAGAAGGATGGAAAGGCCTTTGTAGCTGCATGTCCAAGGGGCTGTGGGGTCACCCACTGTGGCTTCTGTGTCTGGGATTGCAGCCTGTTCTGTGTCTTGGATCCTCTACACTCTCACTGGTGGCCCCCAGGCACTTTTTTCCTGCCTTTCCTTTCTGCCAGGCATCCTCGGTACACCACTGTGATTCCACTTGGAAATTTCTTACTCAGTGAGATAACAGGCATTGGTACTCTGGCTCCAGTGCTTCTGATGGCCAGAGTGTGTACCTTTCCCTATGGCTTTAATATTTTTGCTATCCAAATACCATCACCTGGCTAGATCAGTTCCGACCCCTCACATTCACAAGCGTACTGTCAGGCAATTTTGTGTGCACGTATGCACACACATGTGTGTGTACACACTAACATCCCTGACAGGAAACTTGCAGAAATGCAGAAGTACAAGCTTTCTTTTCCAGGAACATAAGTTTTGGTAATCACCCGACTTTCTTTGTCCTGTTTATTTTTTTTCACGTGCTCATCAATCATGTCAGGTTGCACTTCTAACTCTGTGACTTAGCCTCAAAGGATACAAAATTTTGGCATTAACTCCTGATAGGGACCGATCTGCAGAGAATCGGGCAGGTTGGAAAGACTCGCCCTGGACAGCTGAGTGGGCATGTACCTGCGTTCTGCATTCTCCCATCACCTTGCACAGCTTCACAGTACCAGTCATGCTGATCTGATTCATTGCCTGTGCAATCCTTCAGGGGACCAGAAAACAAGGACGTCTGGGCTCAGCTGACTTGCAGAACTGTTTTCTTGGTGTGCACCTATCTAGGTCATTCCTGGTCAATGTTGTGTCCCTTTTGTTAGCCTACCACCCCTTAGGGCCCACAACATTCTGAGTGAGGCCCCCTGTTCTTTCTATCTCTGTAGCTTTCTATGTGCACCTGTCTACCTCTGTTTCCAAGTGCTATCTCCCTTTAGCAGGAAAAGGCCAAAGAGATGCCCGAGTCTCCAAGGGCCCCCAGAGACTGTAACAGGCTGGGTGTGATCCCATGTTGTGAGGATTCATGTTTATGTTTGGCAAAACCAATACAATATTGTAAATTAAAAATAATAATAATAATAATAAATTAAATAAATAAAAGAAAAATTCTTCCCTAAGATGAAGATTGTGTATAAGCCAGTGTGTGTCCATTGGCTGGACATGGTCCTTGGAATTTTGCTGATGGGTTTGGACCCTAAACTTTAAAATGATGGCAGAAGGTAGAAAGACATTTAGATGTTTTTCTACAAAAGCAAGAAGAAAGGTACTACTGACAAAAAGATGACAAACACGGAATAATAATAGTCTTCTATCATTGGAAAAATATAATGGTCCCAGGAAGATTAATTACATAATATAAAAAGGATTCTTGGGAAGGAAAATTCAGACTCTCAGGAACATTTTCTACATGTCAGGACTTGTGAAATAGTGTTCCAAAAAAGAGGCAGAAACTGTCTTCACTGAAACATGGAAAGTCAAGTGAAAATTGAACATGAGAAAACACTCTAGCTGGGCATCTCCAATCTACGTCCTGAAGATGAATTTGCCAAGATTTAGATTTAAGAAAGATTTTGAACTATAGCCCAAGAATGAAAAGGTATTGCAGCCTGGAAAACATAGATAAGTCTCATTAAGTATAATGTTAAGTAAAGTAAGCTAGACACAAAGATGCATACAGTACGATTCCGTTCACGTAAAGGTCCAAAAGAGATAAAACTGATCTATGTGTTGAAATTCAAGTATCCTAGTTATCTTTGGAGTGTGGTGATTGGGAGAGACACAAGAGAGTTTTCAGGGTTGCCAGTGATGTTCTGTTTCTTGATTTGGATGCTAATTACGTGGATGTGTTTAGTTTGTGAGTATCCATTGAACTGTATACTCATGATTTATGTATTTTTCTATATGTGTATTTCAATAAAAAGTTATAAAGCTTTAAAATAAATAAATAAATAAAAATGTTGTGAGGAAGGTGCACATAGATAGAGGGTTTCTTCTTATACAAGGCTTGCAACCTGAGGTCATAAAGATAAGGTGGCATTTCCACACGTAGTCCCTCTGCTGATTACTACCCTGACCCACTGAATCCCCAAACAGATGATGACCTGGGAAACCTGCCATTACTGGGCCCACAGCTCATGCCTCCCTTGGGCAGAAAGCAGCTTTTCTATCTCAAAAACAACAAGAGGCCTTGATTCCACCCACCCTCACTGATTTGCTAAATGTGAATACTCTCTTTCAGTTGGTCTCAATAGGCCCAGGTAGGACTCCTTACAATCAGGCATCCCTGGTTACCTACATACCCCATGTGCCTAGGAAGCCAGAAATTGGTTGAGCACAGGGATATCAAAGACAGTTACCCGGGATGCAGCTTCCATCTGAGTTTCACCTGGTGCAATTCCTCTATGAAAAAATCAGACAGCCTGCTCCAGCAAGACTGCCAGAATCCTCTCTCAGATGCCGACACACATCTTTGCCCCTCAGGCCCCAAAAGTCAGGGGTAAGACCCAGAGGAAAGAAAGAATTTACATCAGGGCTTTCAGCATGAGCCACAGGGTATCTTTGGAAGGACTTTTCCTAGACCCTGAAAACCAGCAGTCCCTGAACTGCCCCCAGGGTCTTCCCTGTTTCCCACTCTTCTGGGGTCCCTTGGAACATGCAATAAGCCCACCATCCTTGCTTCCTCCCTATTACCGCCCTCACAGGCACACCCCAGCAGAGGAGCACACACGTACAACAACACCTGCACTTTCTTCACCTTTCTGCACTGCCAGGGAGACTGGAAGACTCTGGAGGCATGCCACACTCACACCTTGTCTCTCCTATGATGCCTGTGGTTTTGCATGGACAACCTACCTTAGCATATCTCGCATTTTGTGTTGCATTGAGCCAGTGTGTGCCACAGTCATGGGGAGAACGTGCTGGCTTCTTGGTTAATCCTGGGCAGCACTGGTCCAGGACCTTCCCAGGTCTCCTTCTCATGTGTGTGGAACAAGTCTCCAGTGCAGCAGGCAATCTGTGCCTCTTTCTCCTTCGGGTTTCTGTCCTTCTCATCAAAACCTTAGCCTCCTCAACTATCCCAGGTCTTCTATATCCACATCCACCTTTTCGAAATGCCGGCTCATGTCCGCACAGACTGTGGGCTCCACAGGCGGTGGTTTTAAAGCCACACACCACCTGATTGGCCCTGGGTTAATCCACAGACCATGCACCCGCTTTTCCTGGTCCAAACACATACTACAAGATGGTAGAAATGGTGAGTGTGTTTTTGTGTTTCGTCTCATTGTAGATTTCTGGAGCCAAGGCCCTGTGTTATTACTGGCCATCCTTTCCTCATTCCTGTCCTAGACAGGGTCACTGCGGAGATATGGCAACCAACCACCCTCAGACTTGGGACGCCTTGTGCCTCTTCTTCTGGTTGCCTGGCATCTCCTTTCTTGTTGCCTTCATCTCTGCTTTATCCGTGGACCAGATAAACACACACACATACACCATAAACACAGGCGACACAAGCACACACGTGTATACACTTACAGGCTCAATACAGAGACACAAACGTAAACAGGGAACACAGGTGTTTGAGGAGCTAAAGACACTGTGTCCAACAATGTTGGAGATGGCATCAGTAGGCACCATGTCCTGCCCTTGGAGCTCCCTGTCCACCTCCTCCCTGAGCATTTCCATATTTTCTGAAGGCAGGCTGAAGCCGCTTCCAGCGCAGCATGTGTGGTCGTGGGGAGGTGCCAATTTGTGGAGGTGGAAATTCACAGAAGATCCCAAAGTCAGCACACAGGTGCACTGGGACACTGGACACGACACTCTTTCAATAACAGGCCTTCCCAGGGTAAGGGGTGATAGTATAAGGCACAGGTGATCTTAAACTCATTGAGCAACAGGAGACTGGAGAATGGCAGGATCCATGGAAGGAAGATTCTGACAAAGATACTTAATTCATCCTATTTCTAGTAGTATCACCTAGGACTCTCACACTTCAACCACAGCTAAATTGAGGGAGACTTGCTTCACTCATGGACATGCTGAATCCCCAAGCCCCCAGTCTCAGCAGGTCATGTGCTACATGCATGACCCAAAATCTGGCTCTGCAGCCAGCTTGCATGAGACTGAGCATCCCCATTTGGGAAAGGACAGTGTCCTGGCCACTACACAGCTGTCCCTTCAGGCCTCACCTCCAGACACACTCATCACATGTGTCTCTGTAAGTTACTGCTCATGGCAGTACCTTCCTTCCTAGGGTAATACTTCCCAGGATTGTCCCACTTGTCTTCACCAATGATCTGCTGGCAACACAAGCAAGGTCAGCCCAGGGCTGACCAGGCCCCGAACACTCTCGAGAGCATCCAAGAACTCCAACATCAATCATCAACTGTATCCAGGCCCAAAGCAACTCCACCTCAGCAATCCTGTTCGATTCTGGGCAGTTGTGCCTGACAACCAGTTAAGAAAGTTAAGGCTCCTGATGTCCAGCCTGAAGCTTTGTGCTCCTCGTTCAAAGTCCAAGAACCAGTGGACTGGAGTGGAATAACGTGCCCTATACCCTGCAGAAAGACAGGGAACACAGGGGCAGATTCGGCAGGTGGATCACGAATCCTCTTACACACCTACACCTCCCTGGAGCCACATTTTACCAGTGACGTCAAGGTAATACTCCTTAATGATCACCGTGTTTCAGAAGTAGGAGTTGTCTCAAAAGGAAAAGATCAGCTTGCAGCTGGACCTTAGATGGCTACACACCTGTATCTTCCAGGACAGGGATGAGGGTAAAAGTGCAAGCCTCTAGGTTCCTAAGCTTGTCTCCTAGACAGGCATTAACAGTTTCCACGAAACCTCTGCACATTCTCACATCACATGAACATAGATAACGTGATTTCCCCAACTCCCCACCAAGTCCCATACCCACACGCCCTCACTCTCCCTCACTGACCTTCCTGACTTGTGTGTTCTGGGTAGTGTAATGTCACTGTTTACCTTGTCAGGATTTGCAGTCCCTGTTGCACACTGTGTCTTCAAGCAAGGAGGTGGTGTGCATGTGTATGTGTGTGTGTGTGTATGTGTGTGTGTGTGTATGTGTGTGTGTGTATGTGTGTGTGTGTGTCTCTTCAGCAAGAAAGCCCTGGTTCTCTAACCTGCTTCCTGTCTTCACAACAGATGGCAGGCATGTGTCTGAATTCGTCTGGCACTAAGAGTAGATGAGAATAGCAGCCCCTTCCAGTTCCACCTTGCTTGTGGACCACCTCGTGCCTTTGCATTGCACTAGTGAGATAAACTACAGGGTCTCTGACTGACAGGCATGGGTCTTGGACTCCCGCTCTCTCAGCTATTTCCCGGGTTAATCCACATTTACAACAATAACTGTCTCTGGTGGCTGCTCTGGTGTACTATCTCTGGTCATTCCTGACCTAGAGCCCTCAGGTGCTGATCCTCCTCAGATGCAGGCCTGAGGGAGACACCCAAAGTCATGGCTGTGACACTTACAGCTGTGGCCCTAACGGAATCTTCTTAACTGTGCCTTTGGAGCCTGCTTCTGCCCCGGATGACACTTCATTCAGGGGTCTCCCACGTTTCCCATGTTCCCTTGCCCTATGGCCTCACCTGTTTTAGCAGGATCTTTAACACACTCATCTTGAAGGCGTATTTGCCATTCTTTATTCTGGCTATAAAGCTCATAAATTTTAACAGCACAGTAGCACAGTTTTTCTAATGTGCACTGTTAGAGTTTGATGCACTCTTGGTGAGTTTCTTGGGTCCAGTTAGAAAGCCCTACATTACTCTTAGGGCTTTAGAAGCTTCTGAAACTGAAGGAAAGACTACAAGTATTCCAGACAAATTTGATTATGATATAGTTTTCTAAATACTTAAATAGATTCTGCCACCCCAAAAAAATTACCCCTAACTCCTGAAGATCTTCATGATTTTATTTTAGGAATCTGGTAGAACTGAGATTTCTCAGTGTTTCATAATTTCATCAATAAGCTTTTCTGAGGTGAAAAACACATTGGGGTTAGTTTTTAAATTAGTCCTAGACACAGCAATCAGAGAATAAGGAAATAAAAGGAATACAGATTGGGAAAAAAAAAATTACCATTAGAAGATGACATGACCCTCCACACAGTGAACAATAAGGATGTCAGCAGAAAATTACTTAGCTAATCAGTGAATAGAGTATAGCTGCAGAATACAAAATTAATACTCAGGAATCCCTTTCATTCTGATACACTAGCAATGAAAAACGAGAAAAATAACTTAAGGAAAGTATCTCATTCACCATCCAATGAAGAGAATCAAATATTTAGAAATATATTCACTTAAAGCAAGGATGTGGTACAGAAAACTATAAAACCATGGTGAATGAAATCAAAGATGGCACAAATAGATGAAGAAGTGTATCATGTTCTTGGATCAGAAGAATCAATATAGTGACCATGACTATGTAATTCAAGACAATCTATCAATAGATTCATTCACATTGACATTCTCAGATTTAACTGTGGAATCCCTATCAAAACACCAACAGTGTTTTTCACTGAACTACAATAAGTAATTTCACAATTTGTGTGGAAACACAAAAGACCTCCAATGAGCAAATCTTGAGAACAAAAGGAAATGGATAAATCAGCCTTCCTGACGTCAGACTATAGTACAAAGCTACAGTCATCAAGATTGTAAGGTACTGTGGCAAAGACAGAGTTACAGATCAATGGAACAAAATAGGAAGTCCAGAGATGAAGCCACACACCCATGGCTTCCTTGTCTTTGACAGAGGAGGCATAAATGTGTAACGGAGCAAAGACAAGCTCTTGAACAAGCAGTTCTGGGAAAACAGGTCAACCACATTAAAAGAATGAAATGTTTTCTAATGGGACACACACAAACAAATGCAAAATGGTTAAAGACCTAGGTGGAAGACCAGAGCTATAACATTCTTAGAGAAAAATATAGGCAAAACACTCTCTGACAGAAATCACAACAAGATCTTCTCCTCTATGACCCACCTCCCAGAGTATTGTAAATAAACACAGAAGGAAACAAAAATGACCGACTTAAATTTCTAAGCTTCTGCACAGTGAAGGAAACTATAAGCAAGGTGAAAAGACAGACTTCAGAACTGGAACAAATTACAACAAATCAAACAACTGCCCAAGAGTTAATCTCCCACATATGCAAGCAGCTCATTCAACTCAATACCAGAAAAATAAACAACCCGACCAAAAAGTGGGCAAAATAAATAAATAGACATTTCTCCAGAGAATATATACAGATAGTTAATGAACACAGAACAGATGCTCAACATCACTCATTATCAGAGAGATGATAGTCAATACCACAATGAGATGTCATCTCACACTTGTCACAAGGACCATCACCCAAAGCCTCAAACAAGAAACACTGGAGATGGAGTGAAAAGGTAACCAACTTTCACTGTTGGTAGGAATGAAAACTGGTAGAACTACAATAAACCGTATGATTTCTTAAAAACCTGGAAGTAGAACTGTCGTATGACCAGCAATCACCCCAGTATACACCCCAAGGAAAGCAGAACTGAAAGAGACACGTACACCAATATTCATCCCATGACTGCTGGGGTCCAGCCCCCATAGGATCCAGGCAAACCCTCAGGAGAAATGGCGTCGGCAATTGATTAAGAGAGACATAAGGAAAGAATGTTGTAGATAAGAAAATAGAGGAGGGAAAGAGGCAGATATTCCTTGGCCAGGCAGGAAAGTGAATGCAGGGAGCCTCTGTGTTCCAAGGGATCAGCCTGAAAAAGAAAGAGAGAGAGAGGGAGACAGAAAGAAAGAAAGAGAAAAAAAGAAAAACACGGGGTTAGCAAGCTCCTTCGGTGAGCAAGGCCCATTATTTTATTTTCAAAAGGGACTTTTATACCTTAACTTGTACATAGAGGGAAATGAAAGATGCAAAGTCATACAGAGTCAGCCCAAACATTACATCGCTGTTGTCTTTATCAAAACCACGATTTTTTTTTCTGCATACCTTTCCCATAAACAATATTGTGTACATTATCTTCTAGCCTTGGAGGCCTGTGAACAGTTTATGACCCTCTTTTGATAAAGGCTGTTCAATCAAAAAACTTATTTTCCCTTGAAATGTTGTTTCTTTATATTTCTAATCTATGTCAGCCTCAGAAACTATTAAACAAGTTACATTTCTCCTGGAGCAAAGCTGCAGTGAGTTACAAGAAAGAAAGAACCAATTAGCTCAAAGGTCTGATGTGGTTAATTTCAAGGCTACACTTGTTTTTCTTACATTCCAACTATGTTAACTAATGCACTCCCAGGTGCACAATGGATAAAAGATATGGGAACTTAGCAACAAGCATTGACCCAATAATGAAATCTGACCCCAGCACTATTCTAATAACTTTTAACTCTCGGAAAGGTTCTATGTTTTAGGCTTCCCATGCTTCTCACAGTTGGGAGGCTGTAAGCAATCCTATGCATAGCTGCAGGAGTCTGGATAAACCTACCAAGTAAGCTAGAATGCTAACAGAGGGGGTTTGATTTAAAATGTTCCTCTCATGTCCAGGAGACTTATTAGCTAGAGCTCTAAGCTGATTTTTTCTAGAGAAAGGTGGTTGTGTATAGCCCCGTGTATGTCAGGAGAGTTGGTGAAAGGCACAAAATAGTAAGACAGACAGATTCTGGTTTTGGGGTAGATGCCAGAGCAGGTCTAGGGAGCCCCCTCAAGTCCTGTAGCCTTGCTTAACCGTTCTCTTTGACATGACCTTGTCATGGGTGGAATCTCCCGTGCTGGCTCCTGGCACACTATTTACAATAGCTAGGACATGGAAGCAATCTAGATATCCACTGCAGGTGAATGGATAAGAAAGTGGTGGTATATATACATGGTGGACTATTACTTAGCTGTGGAAAGGAATACATTTGAGTCAATTCTAGAGAGGTGGGTGAAACAGGAGCCTCTTCTACAGAATGAAGTAAAGTCAGAAAGAGAAATACAGATACCATGTAGGAATGCATATGTGTGCAATTTGGGGAGATGGTCATGATGATCCAACATGCAGGGCAGCAAAAGAGACAGAGATGGAAAGAACAGACTGTGGAGAGGGCAATGGTGGGATGATTTGAGAGAATAGCATTGAATCATGTACATTACCATACATAAACAGATGACTGGTGCAAGTTCAGTGCATGATGCAGGGCACCCAAAACCAGTGCTCTAGGACAACAAAAAGCAATAGTCTGGGGAGAGAGGTGGGAGGAACATTCTGGATGCAGGAACACGTGTGTACTGGTGACTTATTCTTGTAAGGCAAAAACTAACCCAATATTGTAAATTGAATGTATTCCCATTAAAATAATTTGAAAAAATGAAAAGGTTTCTTTCTGAAATTTTAGTGTTGGGAGTCCATGGTCCAGTCTATCTTTTGAAACTATGTAACAATGTCTCATTTGAATGAGGGTAGTGTCAAATTTTGATGCCAAGAAATGTGTTCTCACACTCTAAAATCCTACAAAACATTACTGTTAAGTTTCCATTAAAATATTACTTTGTGCTCCCCTACAGGGCATCTTACAGAATGTTTCAAGTGACTGTAGATAAAACAAAAGAGATCACACACTTTTTAGCACCAATTAATTTGGGACATTCAATTTTGAATAAAGTTTCTAGGCCTGACAACAATTTATCTATATAATTTCTACATTACATGTATCAAGATAATTCTTCCATGTAAAATTGCACATAAGCAACTCAAGATGAAAGTATGCCTCACAGTTACTAAAGAGTGAGAATAAAATGTGCTGTCACCAGTGTTTCACTTCATTCAATTTCTTATGTCAAAGTACATACAAACTGGCTTTTCAACAATGGAAAGTTTCACTTCTAGTCATGGGAAGTCTAGCATTACTGTGCTGGTAGATTTATGGTTCTGGTGTATATCGTCCTCTGATTTGCAAACTGCTGATTTCTTGCTCCCTCTGCTGTGGCCAACCCTCTGAGGTCTCCTTCATATGTGAAGAGATTCATTTTCCAACAGTTCCCCCATGGTGGCAGAGGACATCCTAGAGGGCCTGTTTCCCAATACTGTCATCTTGGGTTAAGGCATCAGTATACAATTTTTAGGAAGATAAAAACAAACAAACAGACAGACAAGCGTACAATGATCAGACCATGACAACTAATGAACAGAATTTAAGTGTAGATTAAATCTTTGGCCAAATCTATATGTGTTTGAGAAAGTCCACAGAGAAGTTTTTCACTTTGTCATTTGTGCAGATTCTGACATTTTTGGCAAAGGGTTGAAAAAGATACATAAAAAGACTAAATAACTAGGAAGTTTTGATTATCCATGAAATCAGCTTCTTGAGGTTTTTCTTCATCATACTAAAACTAATCTTCATTTTCAAATACTTTCAGCATATAAGGGTTCAGGACATCCACAGATGAAGCACCACAAACCACATCAGTGAAGCTTTTCTTGGGTTTATTTATGTATACACTCAGTTTATCAACTTGGAAAAGAAAACTCTAGCAATGTGAAAAGAAAGCACCTGAGGGTTTGCTGCTAAGTCATTTCAGTCGTGTCCAACTCTGTGCAACCCTATAAACGACAGCCCACCAGGCTCCCCTGTCCCTGGGATTGTCCAGGCAAGAACACTGGAGTGGGTTGTCATTTCCTTCTCCAATGCATAAAAGTGAAAATTGAAAGGGAAGTCGCTCAGTCGTGTCCAACACTTAGCATGGACTGCAGCCTACCAGGCTCCTCCATTCATGAGGTTTTCCAGGCAAGAGTATTGGAGTGGGATGCCACTGCCTTCTCCAATCTGAGAGTTTACACTCCCCTTTTTTATATTATAGAAACCAGCTAAATGTGTATTCTCTATAAATTCTCAGAGGAAATGTGTTTCAGAAATTACTTGATGAATGGTCTCTCACTGAACACGAGTATAATTTTATTGAGTTTAGTGAACTAGCACTGAACTTCATTTCATCTTACTATAGAGGATATATTCAAAGCACACTGTTAAAAAGCAAGGTTAGTAGCTAAATTTGCAGGAAAATACACACACACAAATATACCAGTGATAAAATGTAAGGCCAAAATTCACTGTGTGCAACACTTTCTCCAATTTTTCAGTGGATGTTCCTTCCTTTCCCTTAACTCAGCTAAGGGATAAATTTATGAAAGTCTTAGTTTATAGAATTTAGTTATGAAATTAGATTTTCACTTGCACAACATAATTATTTGATTCATCAAATTCATCACTATTTGCTTACAACACATATAACTTTTGAGAATAAAATGACATACAATGTATTTTATCTGTAAAGGATCATCTAAGTTTTTTTTTTTTAATCCTTAATGTCTGTTGTACTTGAGAAATATTTAAAATGCTAAGTAAAAACACTCTCAACAAACAGATCAAAACTTTCAAAGTTAAGAAAAGTGAGGATTACTTAGTATAGAATTTCTGCAACTTCTAATCATAGGAATTGAAACTTATGACTCCAGTCTGTCTTCTGTAAGCTTTACTTTGGAAATGCCCTTCTTATGATAGTGGCAACACAAAATGATGTAAAGAATATACGTTAGCAAATGGTATAAAACTATATTCAGGCAATGATTTTAAGAAAATAGCCCCTTTTATTAATTTCAAGTGCATATTTATGCTTTCCTTAAATTCTATAAAAAAATCTCAAGAAAATATATAAATAAGTTGAATATATAGAAAGAGTCTGCAAACAGACGAGTTCATATTATGGCTTATGATGATGCAACAATTTATTCAAAACATCTGTTAACTGGAGGCAAAACAGGACAGGAATATTTTTGCTTCCTTCTTTCTTCCCAGTATTTTAAGCAGAATTGTGGTCTTTACCCCTAAGTTCCATTATATTGAAAAAAACCAACTGTTAACATTTTCCTCAAAATAATTCAGCCCCATAAGTTTTTAAAAGAAATATGATATTAAAAAAAATTAAAACACACCATTGTTTATTTAAGGCATTGATGCTGCTGTTAAGTAGCTTCAGCCATGTCAGACTCTGCGATCCCATAGACTGCAGCTCACCAGGCTCCCCCGTCCCTGGGATTCTCCAGGCAAGAACACGGGAGTGGTATTTAAGGCACAATGTTCTTTAAATTACATTCATACCGAAGTTTTACTCTTCTTAACAAGTGATGACCAAAATTCAAACTGTAGCACGATCCTCAGACCTCTGAGTTCAATTCAGATCTGTAAATGAAAAGAACATCAGATCTAGGGAAAAATTAATTCTTGTAATAATTCACAAGGGATCTTCTTTACACTACTTAGAAAATCAATCCTTTTGAACTGAAGTTAAGGACGCAATCCAGATTGTTTTCTCAATTCCTATCTGTTTTCACTGAATCGCTATGATCGCCATGAGAACATCACATGCTATACAAGCTATTCTTATTTTAATGTTTTAAATTAACTTATTTAAATGGGAGAAGAAAATGGTAACCCACTTCAGTATTATTGCCTGGAGGATCCTGTGATCAGAGAAGCCTGGAGGGCTGCTGTTCATACGGTTGCAAAGTCAGACACGAGTGAAGCAACTTAGCATTCATACATGCACTGGAGGAGGAAATGGCAACTCACTCCATTATTCTTGCCTGGAGAATCCCAGGCATAGAAGAGCCTGGTGGGCTGCCCTCTATGGGATCGCATAGAATCAGACACGACTGAAGCGACTTAGAAGCAGCAGCATTCATTTTAATTGGAATTTAGCATCTTATTTCCTCCTAAAGAGAGAAGGGTGGTACTCAATCAAATTCTTCTGACTCAATCTGATCACAGGAGTGGCACTCTAGTAAATTAACAGGATAAATAACTCTGGTAAGAACTGGGATTCTGATGTAAAATGTATAATGATAAACAAAATTTCCAAACTAACACAGACTCTTTTCCCTGCCATTGTCTTTAGTCTTTTCCCCAACTGAGCTGCTTAGTCACAGCTCTGGAAAGCTATTCTCTTTTCCTTCTAAGGACAGGCTTACATCTGTGGGGCTTGGTATTTAAGTGTTCTCTTTGGTTAGATTCCTTGCCTTCAACTCCAGCTCAGTGCTGACAACCTTCAGGTCTCAAATAACATACAATGCAACTGGTGCATTTTATATTCTTAGCAAAGAAAATAACTGTCAGTTGTTCCTCCACAGTATTAATTTAGCCACAAGGAATCTCTGGCAAAACTAAAAATGTTAGAGAGATGACAGCATTTCTATTAAATATGTTGTCAGCTTTACAAACGACCTATAAACTACAAAGTCATCACTAAGTAGACATCTACTTAATACACATTTCATTACTAGATTCTTTCTTTGTATATAATCATTTTATACTTTCTGATTTGCAACTGATTCATAAAACCTAGGGTCTACATTTTCAAATAAAACTGGCTTTTTTTTTTTAAGCCAAGATTTAATTGATGTCTTTAAGATGTTTTTAACATTTACATAATTCATAACTCCAAATACATAAAAGATGACAAATACATCATAAATGTATAAAATAAAACTGTATGTTATATTTTTAGAGCCTCTGATAAATGATATCAAAACTGGAACAGAAAAGTTTTAAAAACATTGAATGATATTTCAACATTTTTCTAATCTTTTTTCATTTCATGTTTCTCATGTGCTTTAGAATGCATTACAACATCAGTAGAGTATGGGGCTTCCCTGGTGGCTCAGAGGGTAAAATGTCTGCTTGCAATGGAGACCCGGGTTCCATTCCTGGGTTAGGAAGATCCCTTGAAGAAGGAAATGGCAACCCATTCCAGTATTCCGGCCTCAGAATCCTATAGACGGTAAAGCCTGTGAGGCTACAGTCCATGGGTAGTAGAGTATGGGGCTTCCCTGGTGGCTCAGAGGGTAAAATGTCTGCTTGCAATGGAGACCTGGGTTCCATTCCTGGGTTAGGAAGATCCCTTGATGAAGGAAACTGCAACCCATTCCAGTATTCCTGCCTCAGAATCCTATAGACGGTGGAGCCTGTGAGGCTACAGTCCACGGGGTCACAAAGAGTTGGACACGACTGAGTGACTTCACTTTCACTTTAGTAGAGTATTATCATATGTTTAAAAATCTATAAAAATATGGTAAAAAATACGGGTACAAATTTCACCATTAAAGATATATATTCAGCTGTTTTAATTCATCATGTGAGTAATCTGAAACAACTTGGGTTTTTATTGTTATTTGTGATCATGCCTGACCTGCCTCTTAAGAAATCTGTATGCAGGTCTGGACACAACAGTTAGAATGGACATGGAACAACAGACTGGTTCGAAATAGGAAAAGGAGTACCTCAAGGCAGTATATTGTCACCCAGCTTATTTAACTTATATGCAAAGTACATCATGAGAAATGCTGGATTGGAAGAAACACAAGCTGGAATCAAGATTGCTGGGAGAAATATCAATAACCTCAGATATGTAGATGACACCACCCTTATGGCAGGAAGTGAAGAGGAACTAAATAGCCTCTTGATGAAAGAGAAAGTGGAGAGTGAAAAAGCTGGCTTAAATCTCAACATTCAGAAAACTAAGATCATGACATCCAGTCCCATCACCTCATGGGAAATAGGTGGGAAAACAGTGGAAACAGTGTCAGACTTTTTTGAGGGGGCTCCAAAATGACTGCAGATGGTGAATGCAGCCATGAAATTAAAAGACGCTTACTCCTTGGAAGAAAAATTATGACCAATCTAGATAGCATATTTAAGAGCAGAAACATTACTTTGCCGACTAAGGTATGGTTTTTGATGTATGGATGTGAGAGTTGGACTGTGAAGAAGGCTGAGCACTGAAGAATTGATGCTTTTGAATTATGGTGTAAGAAAAGACTCTTGAGAGTCCCTTGGACTTCAAGTAGATCCAACCAGTCCATTCTGAACGAAATCAGCCCTGGGATTTCTTTGGAAGGAATGATGCTAAAGCTGACACTCCAGTACTTTGGCCACCTCATGAGAAGAGTTGACTCATTGGAAAAGACGCTGATGCTGGGAGGTATTGGGGGCAGGAGGAGAAGGGGACGACAGAGAATGAGATGGCTGGATGGCATCACTGACTCAATGGATGTAAGTCTGAGTGAACTCCAGGAGCTGGAGTGCTGGCATGCTGCTATTCATAGGGTTGCAAAGAGTCAGACAGGACTAAGTGACTGAACTGAACTGAACTACACTAAAGCTATGGACTGTTGGTAGCAGAGGTAGAGGCCCTAGTCTGTATATCCAATGTTGGAGTGATGGAATAAAGTTTAAAGTTACTGTAAACATATTTGGAATTTAGAAAGATGGTAATGATAACCCTGTATGTGAGACAGCAAAAGAGACAAAGATGAATAGAACAGTCCTTTGGACTCTGTGGAAAATGAAGAGGGTGTGATTATTTGCGAGAATGGCATTGAAACATGTATAACATCATATAAGAAACAAATTGCCAGGATAGGTTCAATGCAGGATACAGGATGCTTGGGGCTGGTTCACTGGAATGACTCAGAGGGATGGTATGGGGAGGGAGGTGGGAGTGGGTTTAGGACTGGGAACACGTGTACACCTGTGGTGGATACATGTTGATGTATGACAAAACCAATACAATATTGTAAATTAAAAAATAAATAAATAAAGTTACTGTAAACAAACAAAAATAGTTTCTCTTCAGAAATAAAATGTTTATAATTGATTTTCATAGTGATGAAAGACGTTTTCACCTATTAAGTATTAGTGAACATTCTGGCTAGATATAATTTTGCTTGAACTTTATGCTAGACACTCTATTTTTGACCTGTGAAACAAATATTGTACATCTGCTTTAATCATGGAGAATAGTCACTGGGTATCCTCTTGAATGGGAAAGTAAAAATCTGCTGCAGTTGTCTTTCATCAGTGCACCCTTTGGGAAAATCAGGATATGGAAATGAGATTGTGCATTTCTGTGCTTTGGAGTTATATGTTCCTAGTCAGTTGAGATAATTAAGAAGTTTAATGATTCCAGATTCTTGTCTGGGAAAACACTAACATCACTGTTGTCAGACCTGTATTTTGTGGTTAACAGGATCCTTTTACCATGATATATGTTTCATTCAAGTATTTTCCACTTTAAAGAATTTTCTATGTGTACTGGCTCTGCCCCTACAGCTTCAGAACACTCCTTTTAAAACTGTACAGAAGACCATTTCCCAGGCTACGGTCCTTGAGTGTTTTTTTTTTTTTTTTCTAATTTTAGTATATATTATTTATTCGGTATTTTATCCTTATGGCATAATTTTCTTCAAAGAAAAAAATTGTTTTTCACTTCAAGCATAAAACTTCGTACTGAAAGTTGTCTCCTACTTAATCATGACATATGATCAGTTAGTCCACATAATAAGGAATGACAATTGGCAAAAGCCAGGGCTTCCCTGGTCTGATGCAATGCAGGAAACCCCAGTTTGATTTCTGGTTTGGGAGGATGTTCTGAAGGAGCAATAGGCCACTCACTCCAGTATTCTTCAGGCTTCCTTGGTGGTTTAGATGGTAAACAATCCATCTACTATGAGAGATCCACTGGAAGAGTGGCCTGACAACCCAATCCAATATTCTTGCCCGAAGAACTCCCATGGACAGAGGAGCTTGATGGGCTATAGTCCAGAAAGTCACAAAGAATCAGACATGACTATGACAATAAGCAGGCCAGAAACCAAAATATATTTTTAAAAAATCCTTCAAAAGCTTGAAATTTGGAGGTCTGCCTTAGAAAGAATATTTTAACCCTGAAAAAAATACAAAAGCAATAAACTTTACTACTCTCTTGTCCCTATAAAATCAGAGGAGAAATGGAGTGTCGTTTCCCTTTTTAGAGGCTAGTTGCTATAGTAGAAAATATTAAGTGATTAAATAAATGATTTAAACCTACTGAAATGCTGCTTTAAAAAAAGTCTAATTCAAGACGGATATCAAAGCAAGAACATAATGAAATCACTTACTGTTGTAAGACACGGCTTCAAAAGAGAACTAAATAAATGTATATAATGACTGGCTAAATTCTCTGGCAATACATTATAAAAATTTACAGTCAATATTGTAAAGGATTTTTACACACAATAAAATAGAAATGCCTTTTAGTTATGCATAATTTTAATGATCAAAAGCACTGACTACTTTTCAGACATTCCAGGCAAAGGTCATTTAAAAAACTATCTACTTTATCTGCCAAAACAACATGGTGGTAGTGGTCATGATTAGTTGCTAAGTCATTTCCTTCTCTTTTTCATCTCCATGGACCATAGATAACCAGGCTCCTCTGCCCGTGGGATTTCCCAGGCAAGAATACTGAGGCTGGTTTTCATTCTCTCTTCNGTCATTTAAAAAACTATCTACTTTATCTGCCAAAACAACATGGTGGTGGTGGTCATGATTAGTTGCTAAGTCATTTCCTTCTCTTTTTCATCTCCATGGACCATAGATAACCAGGCTCCTCTGCCCGTGGGATTTCCCAGGCAAGAATACTGAGGCTGGTTTTCATTCTCTCTTCCAGAAGATCTATCTTCCCAACTCAGGGATTTCTCAACCCTGGGTCATCTACATTGGGAAGTGGATTCTTTACCACTGAGCCACCAGGAGAATACCCCAAAGCAATACAGTATCTACTTAAGAAGTACTTCTTGGCTTTCATATGTACTGTATCAAACTTCTAGCCTCTATGGTCTGCGTTTGTTCAGAACTACCCTAGTGATCCATCGATTAATAGTCAGCTTCCCAATGATCCTTGTCTGGGAAGATCCCACATGCTGAAGTGTAACTAAGCTCATGGCCCACAACTCAGGAGCTCATGTGCCAAAACTAGAGCCAGTGTTCTCCAACAAAAGAAACCATCACAATGGGAAGGTTATGCACCATATTGAAGTGCACCATACCACTTGCCTCAGCTAGAGAAAGCCCTTGAACATCTATGACTACCTGGCCCCGCCAAAATAAAGGCAATTTTTTAAAATAATAAAATCAATAAGACTTTAAATAAAAACAGTGACTTAGTTTAACATAGCTGCTAAGTCACTTCAGTCGTGTCCGACTCTGTGCGACCCCATAGACGGCAGCCCACCAGGCTCCCCCGTCCCTGGGATTCTCCAGGCAAGAACACTGGAGTGGGTTGCCATTTCCTTCTCCATAGTTTAACATAGAGCCAAGTGTATTTAGTAGTATATTTACAAATACGTAGCAACAAGAAAATGTACTTTGAATGTTGAAAGTGCAAAAATACTTATTTTTCAAAACGTGATAGAATGATACTGATTAGAATGAATTTATCACAAAATAAAAATATTCTATGCAATAGCTCACCAGGATGAGAGGTAAGGGTATCCCAACCACCAAAGTTCAGATTTGTGGTGTGAATGCCTAAAAGCCTATGAAACATCATGTTGCTCATATAACTCGAGTATACATATATCTACTGAAGCTGTTTGCTCTCTCTTCTGCACCTTTATATTTCATTCTGAAGCGATTTTGATTTTCTAAAATAATGTGTAGATTTTTTGTTTGTTTGTTTGTTTTAGTTTCTGAGGAGACTTCTCATTCTGCCCACACACTAGGAAACTTTTAATAAAATTTCCACTACTATAGTTCAAGTTTTGTCTACCCTAGCCTTTCATACCATTAACCCCATACCACATTTTTTTTTTTTTAGCAGACTCTAGTGATGTTCTTCAAGCTATTTTTGCCATTCTTTAATTTGGGTATAATGCTCACTGATTTTAATAGCAAATTAACACTTTTCTAATGTGCTTTTATAGTGTGGTGAGCTGTTCTGTTTCAGGGTTTTGGTTGGAAAACCCTGCATTATTGTTAGGGTTGTAGTATCTTCTGATACCAAAGGAAAGACTACAAATATCCCAAACTAATTTGATTATAGTAATTAGTGTTTTCTAAATAATTGAAGAGTTCCTTATCAAAATATTTCATTCCCATGGAAAAAATACCCCTAACTCTTTAAGTACATCATAATTTTATTAAGGGAATCTGTGAGAACTGACATTGGTCTGGACATCATGACTTCATCAATACACCTCCCTGAGATTAAAAAAAAAAGAAAAGAAAAGAAAGAATTCAAATACTTCAGGAAAGTCATATTTAAATATGGAAAAACTTGTTTCAATAGCAGTAAAAATGGTTGTATGAGAAGTGGATTGATTTTTTTTTTCTCTATTTTTCTCTGATAATCTTCTTGAAAGTTGGGTCTTCACTTCTTATTGAAATGTATTATTCTGCTGTTGTTCAGTTTCTCAGTCATAGTAATTCTCTGCAACACCACAGATTACAGCACACCATCACTAACAGCACACCATCACACTGTCCATCACTAAATCCCAGAGTTTGCTCAAACTCATATCCATCAAATTAGTTGTGCCATCTGACCATCTCATCTTCTGCTAGGCCGTTCTCCTTCTGCCCTCAAGCTTTGCCAGCACCAGGGTCTTTTCCTATAGTTAGTTCTTTGTATCGGGTGGCCAAAGTATCAGAGTTTCGGCTTCAGCAAAACTACTTCCAATGTATATTCAGGGCTGATTTCCATCAGGATTGACTACTTTGATCTCCTTGCAGTCCAAGGGACTCTCAAGAGCCTTCTTCAACACCACATTTCAAAAACATCAATTATTCCATGCTCAGCTTCCTGTATAGTCCAACTCTTCCATCCATACATGAGTTATGGAAACTATATAGGTATGACCTGATAGACCATTAATTGCAAAGTAATGCCTCTGCTTTTGTATATGCTCTTTAGATGGTTACAGAGTTTCTTCCAAGGATCTAGCACCTTGTAATTCCATGGCTTCAGTCACCATCTGAAGTGATTTTGGAGCCTCAGAAAGTAAAGTCTATCCCTGTTTCCATTTTTGGCCATGTTTTCCCTATTTGATGTGACGTGATGGGACCAGATGCCATGATTTTCAGTTTTTCAATATTGAGTTTTAAGCCAGCTTTTTCACTCTCTTCTTTTCTTCAAGAAGCTCTTTAGTTATTCTTCACTTTCTGCCATGTATGTGGTATCAACTGCATATCTGAGGTTATTGATATCTCCCCAGGCAATCTTGATCCCAGTTTGGGCTTCATCCAGCCTGGCATTTCACATGATGTGCTCTGATATAAGTTAAATAAGCCACATGACAATATACGTCCTTGATATACTCCTTTCCCAATTTGAAACTAGTGTATTGTTCCATGTCCAGTTCTAACTGTTGCTTCATGACCTGCCTACAGATTTCTCCAGAGGCAGTTAAAGAGATCTGGTATTTGCATCTTTTCAAGAATTTTCCATAGTTTGTTGTCATTGACACAGTCAAAACCTTTAGCATATTCCAAATCAGATGTAGATGTTTTTCTTGAACTACTTGCTTTTTCTCTGATCCAGTGGATATTGGCAATTTGATCTCTGGTTCCTCTGACTTTTCTCAATCCAGTTTTAATATCTTGAAGTTCTTTGTTCTTCTGATGAAGCCTGGCTTGGAGAACTTTGAGCAATATTTTGCTTGCATGTGAGATGCGTGCAATTGTGTGGTCGTTTGAACAGTCTTTGGCATAGCCTTTCTTTGAGATTGGAGTTTAAACTAATCTTTTCCAGTTCTGTGGACAATGCCATGCTTTCCAAATTGTCTGTAATATTGAATGCAGGATTTTAATGGCATAATCTGGTAGAACTTGAAATTGCACAACTGGAAACCCACCAACTTTAGTAACTTTGTTCATAGTGATAGACTAAGGGCTACTTGATTTCACATTCCAGGAGTCTGGTTCTAAGTGAGTAAAGACACCATCACGGTTATCTGGGTAATTAAGGTTTTTTTTTTGTTGTTTTTTTTTTTTTTTTNAGGAGAAGGGGACAACTGAGGATGAGCTGGCTGGATGGCATCACGGACTCGGTGGACGTGAGTCTGAGTGAACTCCGAGAGATGGTAATGAACAGGGAGGCCTGGTGTGCTGAGATTCATGGGTCGCAGAGTCAGACATGACTGAGCGACTGAACTGAACTGAACTGAACTTGCATGAAATATTCCCTTGGTATCTGTAACATTCTTGAGACGATCTCTGTTCTTTGCTATTCTATTGTTTTTCTCTATTGCTTTACATTGATGGCTGAGGAAGGCTTTCTTATCTCTCCTTACTCTTCTTTGGAAAATTGCGTTCAAATGTATTATCTTTCTTTTTCTCCTATGACTTTAGCTTCTCTTCTTTCTAAAATATTTGTAAGGCCTCCTCAGACAACCCTTTTGCCTTTTTACATTTATTTTTCTTGGTTATGGTCTTGATCACTGTCTCATGCTGAATACCAGGACCTTTGGTCCATAGTTCTCCAGGCAGTCTGTCTATAAGATCGAATACCTCAAATCTATTTGTAACATCCACTGTGGAATCATAAGTGTTTGATTCTGGTCAAACTCAAATGGTCTAGTGGTTTTCCCTACTTTCTTCAAATTAAGTCTGAATTTTTCTTTAAGGCATTCATGATCTGAGCCATGTCACTGCTTAGTCTTTTTATGCCGACTGTATAGAGCTTCTCCATCTTCAGCTGCAAATAACATAATCAGTCTGATTTCAGCATTGACCATCTCTAGAAAAGGTTGTTTGCTATGAATGCTGAGTTCTTACGAAACTCTGTTAGCCTTTGCCCTACTTCATGTATACTCCAAGGTCAAACTTGCCTGTTATGCCAGGTATCTCTTGACTCCTACTCTCTCTAGTAGGCAGTGGATGTGGGCAGAATAAGCCCTCATTCCTCTGCCTTTTCTAAATCCAGCATATATATTTGGAAGTTCTTGGCTCAAATACTTTGAAACCTAGCATAAGGAATTTTGAACATTATCTTGCTTAGTATGTGAAATGAGCACAATAGTGCAGTACTTGGAAGAATTTTCAGCATTGCCCTTTGATGTGTGGATCAGTACTTTGTCATGTGTACACTAGAACTTGGTCAGTAGTGGCATGATATATATTCCATAGTGCAAACTCAGAAGTTGGGTCATGTATGCCATATAATGCTGACTCAGTGAAGGTAGCATGATACTTCCAGAATGCAAGCTCACTAGTTGTGCTAAGCCTGCTGTAGAACACTGGTTCCGTAATGGTAAGATGTGTGTTCTAGAATACAGGATCAATATTGTTGTTACATTTCCTCCAGAGTTTAGCCACTGCAGAAGTGGCATGTGTGCTTAGAATGGGGACTCAGTAGTGGTGAGATGTATGCTCTACAACTCATTCTCAATAGTGGAGAGATATGCTCTCTAGATTGCACACTAGTAGTTACAAGATATTTGGTGTGATGACCTGTAGTACATGAAGAAGCAGTGGAACTTATCACAGCACTGAAACACTGAATGGTGAAAAACCACTAGGTGTGTTTGACCAACAGTAGACAAAGAAACATTCCAAGAATGTTTCACCTCTGATTTACAGGATGGTGATAATTATTGCGTGTGTTACAACTAAAGTAGATGAAGATGTACTTAAGTCATGTCATAAACCTGAAACAGTGATGGTTATAATCTATTAATCATGCCTGAGCTATTTGGACACAGAAACACTTAAAAATGTCATAGCACTGAAACACTGGAATTCAATAAATTATTGAGTGTATCTTCCATGAATGGATGATAAAGCACCTGAAATGTATCATGTAGCTGAAAGTCTGGATGTTGATCATTACTGGGTGTGTTTGACCTGGGGTAGGATGGGGATTCATTTAACCATATGAAAGCCCTAAAACACAGGATGCTGATAAATTTATGAGTGTGTATGAACTTGTATGTACAGAAACAGTTGAAACATATCACAGAACTAAACACTTGATGAACCAGAGGATATGGAAGAAAAGACTTCAAGAATGTGACAGAACTGAAAAATTGATGGTGATAAACTATTGCTTATGTTTACCATGGAGTAGAAGAAGAAACACTTGAAACATGTCACAGCACTGAAACACTGGATGGTCATAAACTCCTGGGTATGTTTCAGCTCAAGTGGATTAGCAAAACATTTGAAGCATGTCACACAACTGAAACATTGTATGTTTTTAAAAACTGAATGTACATGATATGGCATGAATGAAGACAGCACTTGAAGCATGTGACATCACTGAAGCATTGATTGGGAATCCTGACTATGTTTAAGCTGGGATGAACACGGAAGTTCCAGAATCATTTCATGGTACTGGACACTAGCACTAGACGGGGAAAAAAAAAAAAAACTACTGGGTTTGTTTGACACAAGAATGAATGAAGAAGTAGTTGACATTATGTCACAGCAGTGAAACAAGATGGTTATAAAGGGTGAGTATATTGATGCTAGTGGGACCAAGAACCCAATTAATCTTATCAAAGCCCTGAAACACTGGAGGATGATGAAATATTGGCTGTGTATGCCTCAGTGAGGACCAACAAATTTTCAAATCATGTCACAGCACTGAAACGCTGTTATGGTGATACAGTACTGACTGTCTGGATCTAGGGTGTATGATGAAGCTCTTTAAGCATGTCACAGTATGTAAACACTGCTGCTGCTGCTGCTAAGTCACTTCAGTCATGTTCGACTCTGTTCGACTCCATAGACAGCACCCCACTAGACTCCTCCGTCCCTGGGATTCTCCAGGCAAGAACACTGGAGTGTGTTGCCATTTCCTTCTCCAATGCATGAAAATGAAAAATGAAAGTGAAATGGCTCAGCCGTGTACGACTCCAAAGGATCCCACGGACTGCAGCCTACCAGGCTCCTCTGACCATGGGATTTTCCAGGCAAGAGTACTGCAGTGGAGTGCCATTGCCTTCTCCGATGTAAACACTAGATGGTGACAAACCACAGAGTTTGGTTTATGGGTGACAATGAAGAAGCCATTGGGTCATGCTCCAAAACTAAAACACTGACTGTTTATAACTACTAGACATTTTGCCCCAGGGTTAATGTAGAAGCGTTTGAAGCATGACACTGTACTGAAAAAATGGATGGTGATAAACGACTATTTTAATCTTAAGTGGGTGAAGAAGTGTTCAAATCCAGGACCAACCATGACACACTGTGTATTGATAAATTCCTGGAATTTTTTTTTTTTATATACTCACTAAGTTCATTAATGAAGAATTTAAATCAGTCATATGTCACAACACTGGACACTGGTTGGTACAAAATATTGGTTATGACTGACCACAGTGGGAAGAGAAGCATCTGAATTTTCCCACACCCATGAAGCAAATAAATAGAGGAAAACAATAGAATGACAAATAGATGGGAAAACAGTGGAAACAGTGACAGACATGTGCTTACTTGGACTGTAAAATCATGGCAGATGATGACTGCAGCTATGAAATTAAATGACACTTGTTTCTTGGAAGAAAAGCTGTGAAAAACCTAGACTGCATGTTAAAGAGCAGAGACATTCCTTTCCCAACAAGGGTCTATATAGTCAGAGTTATATTTGTGTTTTTTCCATAGTCATTTGCCTATGTAAATTAGACCATAAAGGAGGCTGAACATTAAGGAATTGGTGCTTTTGAACCAAACTCTTTGAGAAGATTCTGTAAGTTGCTTGGGCTGCAAGGAAATCAATCCAGTCAAACCTAAAGAAAATCAATCCTGAAAATCCACTGGAGGGCCTGATGCTGAGGCAGAAGATCCTATATTATTGTTGTCTGATGTGAAAAGACAACACAATGGAAAATACTCTGATGCTGGAAAAGATTGGAGCAGCAGAAGGGGAAGATAAAGGACCAGATGTTTGAATGGCATCACCGACCCAATGGATTTAACTTTGAACAAGCTCCAGGAGATGGTGAAGGACAAGAATGCATGATTTGCTTCAGCCTATGGGATTATGAAGAGTTGGAGATGACTGAGTGACTGAACAACAAATAACAACCAGCAACAACAAAGCTACGGAGTGCATTTGACCTTGAGTAGTTTCAGGAGCACTTGTAGCATGTAAATGCACTGGTCATAGCAAACACCTTCTTCCAACAACACGAGAGAAGACTCTACACATGGACATGACCATATGGTCAACACCAAAATCAGACTGATTGTATTCTATGCAGCCAAAGATGGAGAAGCTCTATACAGTCAACAAAAACAAGACCACGAGCTGACTGTGGCTCAGATCATGAACTCCTTATTACAAAATTCAGACTCAAACTGAAGAAAGCAGGGAAAACCGCTAGACCACTCAGGTACGACATAAATCAAATCCCTTATGATTATACAGTGGAAGTGAGAAATAGATTTAAGGGCCTAGATCTGATAGATAGAGTGCCTGACAAACTATGGAATGAGGTTCATTACATTGTACAGGAGACAGGGATCAAGATGATCCCTATGGAAAAGAAATGTTAAAAAGCAAAATGGCTGTCTGGGGAGGCCTTACAAATAGCTGTAAAGAGAAAAGAAGAGAAGTGAAAAGCCAAGGAGAAGAGGAAAGATATAAGCATCTGAATGCAGAGTTCCAAAGAATAGCAAGAAGAGATAAAAAAGCCTTCTTCAACAATCAATACAAAGAAATAGAGGAAAAGAACAGAATGGGAAAGACTAGAGATCTCTTCAAGAAAATTAGAGATACCAAAGGAATATTTCATGAAAAGATGGTCTCGATAAAGGATAAAAATGGTCTGGACCTAACAGAAGCATAAGATATTAAGAAGAGATGGAAAGAATACACAGAAGAACTGCACAAAAAGATCTTAATGATGGGGATGATCACGATTGTGTGATCTAGAGAAAGACATGCTGGAATGTGAAGTCAAATGAGTCTTAGAAAGAATCACTATGAACAAAGCTGGTGGAGGTGATGGAATTCCAGTAGAGCTGTTTCAAACCCTGAAAGATGATGCCGTGAAAGTGCTGTACTCAATATGCCAATGAATTTGGAAAACTCAGCAGTGGCCACAGGACTAGAAAAGTCAGCATTTATTCCAATCCCAAGGTAAGGTAATGCTAAAGAATGCTCAAACTACCACACAATTGCACTCATCTCACATGCTAGCAAAGTAATGCTCCAAATTCTCCAAGACAGGCTTCAGCAATATGTGAACCTTGAACTTCCTGATGTTCAAGCTCATTTTAGAAAAGGCAGAGGAACAAGATATCAAATTGCCAACATCTGCTGGATCATGGAAAAAGCAAGAGAGTTCCAGAGAAAGATCTATTTCTGCTTTATTGACTATGCCAAAGCGATTGACTGTGTGGATCACAATAAACTGGAAAATTCTGAAAGAGAAGGGAATACCAGACCACTTGACCTGCTTCTTGAGAAATCTGTAAGCAGGCCAGGAAGCAACAATTAGAACGGGACATGGAAGAACAGACTGGTTCCAAATAGGAAAAAGAGTACATCAAGGCTGTATATTGTCACCCTGCTTATTTAACTTAAATGCAAAGTATATCATCAGAAATGCTGGACTGGAAGAAACACAAGCTGGAAAAAAGATTGCCGGAAGAAATATCAATAACCTCAGATATGCAGATGACACCACCCTTAAGGCAGAAAGTGAAGAGGAACTAAAAAGCCTCTTGATGAAAGTTAAAGAGGAGAGTGAAAAAGTTGGCCTAAAGCTCAACATTCAGAAAATGAAAATCATGGCATCCGGTCCCATCACTTCATGGGATATAGATTTGGAAACATTGTAATCAGTGTCAGATTTTTTTTTTTTTGCTCCAAAATGACTGCAAATGGTGACTGCAGCCATGAAATTAAAAGACACCAAGTCCTTGGAAGAAAAGTTATGACCAACTTAGATAGTATAATCAAAAGCAGAGACATTACTTTGCCGACTAAGATCCGTCTAGTCAAGGCTATGGTTTTTCAAGGAGTCATGTATGGATGTGAGAGTTGGACTGTGAAGAAGACTGAGCACCGAAGAATTGATGCTTTTGAACTGTGGTGTTGGAGAAGACTCTTGAGAATCCCTTGGACTGCAAGGAGATACAAGCAGTCCATTCTGAAGGTGATCAACCCTGGGATTTCTTTGGAAGGAATGATGCTAAAGCTGAAATTCCAGTACTTTGGCCACCTCATGGGAAGAGTTGACTCTTTGGAAAAGACTTCAATGCTGGGATTGGGGGCAGGAGAAGAAGGGTACAACAGAGGATGAAATGCCTTAATGTCATCACTGACTCGTTGGACGCGAGTCTGAGTGAACTCGAGGAGTTGGTGATGGACAGGGAGGCCTGGCGTGCTGTGATTCATGGGGTCGCAAAGAGTCAGACACGACTTAGCAACCGAACTGAATTGAACTGATGTGGAGTAAGTGAAGAACCACTTGAAATGTGTTTCATGACTGAAACACTATATGTTCACACTGCAAATGGTCTGTGTTTGATCTTGTGTATGGAAAGAAGCACATTGAGCATGTCACAACATTGAAACTGGATCATGAAAAGTCATTGGGTATGATGACTTATGGTAGTTGAAATATCAATGAAAGTATGTAACAGCACTGTATCAGTGGATGGTGATAAACTAAGAATATGCTCAACCTTTGGTGGACAAAGGATCTTTTTTTTTTTTTAATTTTATTTTTACTTTATTTTACTTTACAATATCGTATTGGTTTTGCCATACATTGACATGAATCCACCATGGGTGTATATGAGCTCCCAATCCTGAATGCCCCTCCCACCTCCCACCCCATATCATCTCTCTGGATCATCCCCGTGTACCAGCCCCAAGCATCCTGTATCCTGTATTGAACATAGGCTTGTGCTTCGTTCTTACATGATAGTATACACGTTTCAATGCCATTCTCCCAAATCATCCCACCCTCTCCCTTTCTAGTGCAAAAATACTTATTTTTCAAAACATGATAGAATGATACTGATTAGAACAAATTTATCACAAAATAAAAGTATTCTCTGCAATAGTTCACCAGGATGAGAGGTAAGGTATGCCAACCATCAAAGTTCAAATTTGTGGTGTGAATGCCTAAAAGCCTGTGAAACATCATGTTGCTCATATAACTCAAGTACACATATATCTACTGAAGCTGTTTGCTCTCTCTTCTGCACCTTTGTATTTCATTCTGAAGCGATTTTGATTTTCTAAAATAATGTGTAGATTTGTTTTGTTTGTTTTGTTTGTTTTAGTTTCTGTGGAGACTTCTCATTCTGCCCACACACTAGGAAACTTTTAATATCAGTTCCATTACTATAGTTCAAGTTTTGTCTACCTTAGCCTTTCATACCATTAAACCCATACTGCATTTTTTTTTAACAGACTCTAGTGATGTTCCTCAAGCTATTTTTGCCATTCTTTAATTTGAGTATAATGCTCACTGATTTTAATAGCAAAGTAACACTTTTCTAATGTGCTTTTACAGTGTGGTGAGCTGTTCTGTTTCAGGGTTTTGGTTGGAAAACCCTGCATTATTGTTAGGGCTGTAGTATCTTCTGATACCAAAGGAAAGACTACAAATATCCCAAACTAATTTGATTATAGTAATTAGTGTTTTCTAAATAATTAAAGAGTTCCTCATCAAAATATTTCATTCCCATGGAAAAAATACCCCTAACTCCTTAAGTGCATCATGATTTTATTAAGGGAATCTGTGAGAACTGACATTGGCCTGTGCATCATGACTTCATCAATACACCTCTCTGAGATGAAAAAAAAAAAATTCACATACTTCAGGAAAGTCATATTTAAATATGGAAAAACTTGTTTCAATAGCAGTAAAAGTGGCTGTATGAGAAGTGGATTGATATTTTTTTTCTCTCTGTCCTGTGCATCATGACTTCATCAATACACCTCTCTGAGATGAAAAAAAAAAAATTCACATACTTCAGGAAAGTCATATTTAAATATGGAAAAACTTGTTTCAATAGCAGTAAAAGTGGCTGTATGAGAAGTGGATTGATATTTTTTTTCTCTCTGTTTTTCTCTGAGAATCTTCTTGAAAGTTGGATCTTCACTTCTTACTGAAATGTATTATTCTGCTGTTGTTCAGTTGCTCAGTCATAGCAACTCTCTGCAACACCACAGACTGCAGCACACCATCACTAACAGCACACCATCACACTGTCCATCACTAACTCCCAGAGTTTGCTCAAACTCATATTCATCAAATTAGTTGTACCATCCGACCATCTCATCTTCTGCTAGGCTGTACTCCTTCTGCCCTCAAGCTTTCCCAGCATAAAGGTCTTTTCCTATGGTTAGTTATTTGCATCGGTGGCCAAAGTATCCGAGCTTTGGCTTCAGCAAAACTATTTCCAATGAATATTCAGGGCTGATTTCAATCAGGATTGACCTCTCTGATCTCCTTGCAGTCCAAGGGACTCTCAAGAGTCTTCTCCAACACCACAGTTCAAAAGCATCAATTATTCCAAGCTCAGCTTCCTGTATAGTCCAATTCTCCCATCCATACATGAGTAATGGAAACTCTATAGGTATGACCTGATAGACCATTAATTGCAAAGTAATGCCTCTGCTTTTGAATTTGCTCTTTAGATGGTTACAGCGTTTCTTTTGAGGATCTAGTACCTTGTAATTCCATGGCTTCAGTCACCATCTGCAGTGATTGTGGGGCCTGAGAAAATAAAGTCTATCCCTGTTTCCATTTTTCACCATGTTTTCCCTATTTAACGTGACGTGATGAGACCAGATGCCATGATTTTCAGTTTTCCAATATTGAGTTTCAAGCCAGCTTTTTCACTCTCTTCTTTCTTTTCATCAAGAAGCTCTTTAGCTATTCTTCACTTTCTGCCATGTATGTGGTATCAACTGCATATCTGAGATTATTGATATCTCCCCAGGCAATCTTGATCCCAGTTTGGGCTTCATCCAGCCTGGTATTTCACATGATGTGCTCTGAGTATAAGTTAAATAAGCCACATGACAATATACACCCTTGATATACTCCTTTCCCAATTTGAAACTAGTGTATTGTTCCATGTCCAGTTCTAACTGTTGCTTCATGACCTGCCTACAGATTTCCCTGGGGGCAGTTAAAGAGATCTGACATTTGCATCTTTTCAAGAATTATCCATAGTTTGTTGTCATGGGCAGAGTCAAAACCTTTAGCATATTTCAAATCAGATGTAGATGTTTTTCTTGAACTCCCTTGCTTTTTTCTCTGATCCAATGGATGTTGGCAATTTGATCTCTGGTTTCTCTGACTTTTCTCAATCCAGTTTTAACATCTAAAAGTTCTTCATTCTTCTGTTGAAGCCTGGCTTGGAGAACTTTGAGAATTACTTTGCTTGCATGTGAGATGCGTGCAATTGTGTGGTCGTTTGAACAGTTGTTGGCATAGTCTTTCTTTGGGATTGGAATTTAACCTTTTCCAGTTCTGTGGACAATGCCGAGCTTTCCAAATTGTCTGCAATATTGAGTGCAGGATTTTAATGACATAATCTGGTAGGACTTGAAAGTGCACAACTGGAAACCCATCAACTTTAGTAACTTAGTTTATAGTGATGTACTAAAGGCTACTTGATTTCACATTCCAGAATGTCTGGTTCTAGGTGAGTAAAGACACCATCACGGTTATCTGGATAATTAAGATTTTTTTATATATATATACAGTTCTTCTGTATATTCTTGCCACCACTTCTTAATATATTCTGCTTCTCTTAGGTCCATATAGGTTCTCTCCTTTATTGCGCCCATCTTTGCATGAAATGCTCCCTTGGTATCTGTAACATCCTTGAGGCGATCTCTGTTTTTTGCCATTCTATTGTTTTTCTCTATTTCTTTACTTTGATCACTGAGGAAAGCTTTCTTATCTCTCCTTGCTCTTCTTTGGAAAATTGCCTTCAAATGGATTATCTTTCATTTTCTCCTATGACTGTAGCTTCTCTTCTTTCTAAACTATTTGTAAGACCTCCTCAGACAACCCTTTTGCCTTTTTACATTTATTTTTCTTGGTTATGGTCTTGATCACTGTCTCATGCTGAATGTCAGGACCCTTGGTCCATAGTTCTCCAGGCAGTCTGTCTATAAGATCAAATCCCTCAAATCTATTTGTCACATCCACTGTGTAATCATAAGGGTTTGATTCCGGTCAAACCCAAATGGTCTAGTGGTTTTCCATACTTTCTTCAATTTAAGTCTGAATTTTTCTTTAAGGCATTCATGATTTGAGCCATGTCACTGCTCAGTCTTTTTTTGCTGACTGTATAGAACTTCTCCATCTTCAGCTGCAAATAACATAATCAGTCTGATTTCAGCATTGACCATCTCTAGAAGAGGGTGTGTGCTATGAATGGTGAGTTCTTAGGAAACTCTGTTAGCCTTTGCCCTACTTCATGTGTACTCCAAGGTCAAACTTGCCTGTTATGTCAGGTATCTCTTGACTTCCTACTCTCTCTAGTAGGCAGTGGATGTGGGCAGTATAAGCCCTCATTCCTCTGCCTTTTCTAAATCCAGCATATATATTTGGAAGTTCTTGGTTCAAATACTTTGAAGCCTAGCACAAGGAATTTTGAGCATTATCTTGCTTAGTATGTGAAATGAGCACAATAGTGCAGTGCTTTAAATAATTTTCAGCATTGCCCTTTGATGTGGAGATCAGTAATTTGTCATGTGTACACTAGAGCTTCGTCAGTAGTGGCATAATGTGTATTCCATAGTGCAAACTCAGAAGCTGGATCACGTATGCCATATAATGCTGACTCAGTAAAGGTAGGATGATACTTCCAGAATGCAAGCTCACTAGTTGTGCTAAGCCTGCTGTAGAACACTGGTTCCGTAATGGTAAGATGTGTGTTCTAGAATACAGGATCAATACTGTTGTCACATTTCCTCCAGAGTTTAGCCACTGCAGAAGTGGCATGTGTGCTTAGAATGGGGTCTTAGTAGTGGTGAGATGCATGATCTACAACTCATTCTCAGAAGTGGAGAGATATGTTCTCTAGAGTGCAAGCTAATAGCTACAAGATACTTGGTGTGATGACCTGTAGTACATGAAGAAGCAGTGGAACTTATCACAGCACTGAAACACTGAATGGTGAAAAACGACTAGGTGTGTTTGACCCACAGTAGACAAAGAAACATTCCAAGAATGTTTTACCTCTGATTTATATATGTTCTCTAGAGTGCAAGCTAGTAGTTACAAGATACTTGGTGTGATGACCTGTAGTACATGAAGAAGCAGTGGAACTTATCACAGCACTGAAACACTGAATGGTGAAAAACTACTAGGTGTGTTTGACCCACAGTAGACAAAGAAACATTCCAAGAATGTTTCACCTCTGATTTACAGGATGGTGGTAATTATTGCGTGTGTTCCAACTAAAGTACATGAAGATGTACTTAAGTCATGTCATAAACCTGAAACAGTGATGGTTATAATCTATTAATCATGTCTGAGCTATTTGGATGCAGAAACACTTAAAAACTTCACAGCACTGAAACACTGCAATTTGATAAATTATTGGGTCTATCTTCCAAGAATGGATAATAAAGCACCTTCAATGTAACATGTAGCTGAAAGTCTGGATGTTGATCAATACTGGGTGTGTTTGACCTGGGGTAGGATGGGGACTCATTTAACCATATGACAGCCCTAAAACACAGGATGCTGATAAATTTATGAGTGTGTATGAACTTGTATGTACAGAAACAGTTGAAACATATCACAGAACTAAACACTTGATGAACCAGAGGATATGAAAGAAAAGACTTGAAGAATGTGACAGAACTGAAAAATTGATGGTGATAAACTATTGCATGTGTTTACCACGGAGTAGAAGAAGAAACACTTGATACCTGTCACAGCACTGAAACACTGGATGGTCATAAACTCCTGGGTATGTTTCACTTCAAGTGGATTAGTGAAACATTTGTAGTATGTCACACAACTGACACATTGCATGTTTTTAAACGTCTGAATGTACATGATATGGAGTGAATGAAGAAAGCACTTGAAGCATGTGACATCACTGAAGCATTGATTGGGAATCCTGTAGGATATGAAAGAAAAGACTTGAAGAATGTGACAGAACTGAAAAATTGATGGTGATAAACTATTGCATGTGTTTACCATATAGTAGAAGAAGAAACACTTGATACATGTCACAGCACTGAAATACTGGATGGTGATAAACTCCTGGGTATGTTTCAGCTCAAGTGGATTAGCAAAACATTTGTAGCATGTCACACAACTGAACCATTGCATGTTTTTAAATGACTGAATGTACATGATATGGAGTGAATGAAGAAAGCACTTGAAGCATGTGACATCACTGAAGCATTGATTGGGAATCCTGACTATGTTTGAGCTGGGATGGACACAGAGGCTCCAGAATCATTTCATAGTACTGAACACTAGCACTAGATGGGGAAAAAAACTATTGGTTTTGCTTGACACAGGAATGAATGAAGAAGTAGTTGACATTATATCACAGCAGTGAAACAAGACGGTTATAAATGGTGAGTATATTGATGTTACTGGGACCAAGAACCCATTTAATCTTGCCAAAGCCCTGAAACACTGGAGGATGATGAAATACTGGCTGTGTATGCCTCAGTGAGGACCAACAAATTTTCAAATCATGTCACAGCACTGAAACGCTGTTATGGTGATAAAATACTGACTGTCTGGATCTAGGGTGGATGATGAAGCTCTTTAAGCATGTCACAGTATGTAAACACTGCTGCTGCTGCTGCTAAGTCGCTTCAGTCATGTCCGACTCTGTGCGACCCCATAGATGACAGCCCACCAGGCTCCCCCGTCCCTGGGATTCTCCAGGCAAGAACACTGGAGTGGGTTGCCATTTCCTTCTCCAATGCATGAAAGTGAAAACTGAAAGTGAAATGGCTCAGTCGTGTCTGACTCCAGAGGACCCTATGGACTGCAGTCTACCAGGCTCCTCCATCCACGGGAGTTTCCAGGAAAGAGTACTGGAGTGGAGTGCCATTGTTTTCTCTGGCAGAGGACACCAGGCACCCAGAAATGCAGCCATTGTCTTCAAATTGAGAACAAAGGACTGAGCGAATACCAGAGATGAGCTAGCTGGCTGTGGACTGGCCCATCCCCCGCTGGAGGCAGGGAGACAGGTGGGCAGCAGCTAGAGCCAGAAAAGGGCAAACTCGGCCCCAAAGATGGCATCCTCTACCAAACTGCAAGCAGGCTTCCAGTAGCTAACCACGACTTCCTGGGATTCTGGATGGTTAACATCTGCCAGGAGGTTTGTAGCCAGAGATCAGCTCCCCAGAAGAGACACACACAGCACACTAGAGAGGGCACACCCACTGCCACCCAGGAAATCCAGCGGCTGGGACCAGGGAGGCAATAAAATGTACTGCACCTGGGGAGAGTGTGCTCACCAAGCACCTCATTGTTTGAGCTACTTGGACTTGGGAAGGGAACAAAACACAGGCCCAACCAAGTCTGTGCCTTTTTGGAATACCTGAGAACCTGAACCTGAGTGACTTAGACCTGGGAAATGCATGTAACCCAGGGCCCACTTCAGACAGTTCCACTGCAGAGCAACCTAAAGTCTTAGCAGTGTAGACTGGAAAAGCACATACACTGTGAGCGGGCGCAAACCCAGTGTGGCCGAGACACTGAGCACTCCCCACACACACCGGTGATATTTGTTTGCAGTGTTCCTTCCTCCCCACAGCACAACTGAACAAGTGAGCCTAAATAAGTGACCACCTTCACCCCCCTGTGTCAGGGCAGAAATTAGACACTGAAGAGACTTGCAAACAGAAGTGAAAGTGAAGTCGCTCAATCGTGTCCGACTCTTTGCGACCCCATGGACTGTAGCCTATCAGGCTCCTCTGTCCAAGGGGTTTTCCAGGCAAGAGGGCTGGAGTGGATTGCCATTTCCTTCTCCAGGGGATCTCCTCAACCCAGGAATCAAACCAGGGTCTCTCGCATTGTGGGCAGATGCTTTACTGTCTGAGCCACCAGGCCCCTATAAAGGAAGCCACCAGGGAGCACTCAGATATGAACTGGGGACCTCTTGGTCTGCAGTCAAATGCATACCCCTGAGCTATGCTGCTGCTGCTGCTGCTAAGTCACTTCAGACGTGTCGGACTCTGTGCAACCCCATAGATGGCAGCCAACCAGGTTCCCCCGTCCCTGGGATTCTCCAGCAAGAACACTGGAGTGGGTTGCCATTTCCTTCTCCAATGCATGAAAGTGACAAGTGAAAGTGAAGTCGCTCAGTCATGTCCGACTCTTAGTGACCCCATGGACTGCAGTCTACCAGGCTCCTCCGCCCATGGGATTTGCTAGGCAAGAGTACTGGAGTGGGGTGCCATTGCCTTCTCTGACCCCTGAGCTATACCCCCTTGCAAACAGCCAAAATAAACAAAGGGAAGAATCTTGGAAGTGACAGGTGCAACAGATTAAAACCCTGTAGTTAGCACTGACTACATAGGAAGGGGCCTATAGACCTTGAGAAGTATAAGCTGGAACAAGGAACTATCTGAAACTGAACTGACCCCACACTGCCCACAACAGCTCCATAGAAATTTCTAGATATATTTTTACTATTATCATTTTTTTAATTAAAAAAATTTTAAACTTTAAGTCCTCTATTACTCCTTTAATTTTCATTTTTGT
>SJYT01074619.1:7456-41247 GCA_006410635.1 Cephalophus harveyi | reverse complement strand
ATGATACTTCCAGAATGCAAGCTCACTAGTTGTGCTAAGCCTGCTGTAGAATGCTGGTTCCATAATGGTAAGATGTGTGTTCTAGAATACAGGATCAATACTGTTGTCACATTTCCTCCAGAGTTTAGCCACTGCAGAAGTGGCATGTGTGCTTAGAATGGGGTCTTAGTAGTGGTGAGATGCATGCTCTACAACTCATTCTCAATAGTGGAGAGATATGTTCTCTAGAGTGCAAGCTAATAGTTACAAGATACTTGGTATGATGACCTGTAGTACATGAAGAAGCAGTGGAATTTATCACAGCATTGAAACACTGAATGACAAAAAATGACTAGGTGTGTTTGACCCACAGTAGACAAAGAAGCATTCCAAGAAGATTTCACCTCTGATTTACCGGATGGTGGTAATTATTGTTTGTGTTCCAACTAAAGTAGATGAAGATGTACTTAAATCATGTCATAAACCTGAAACAGTGATGGTTATAATCTATTAATCATGACTGAGCTATTTGGATGCAGAAACACTTAAAAACGTAATAGCACTAAAACACTGGAATTTGATAAATTATTGGGTGTATCTTCCATGAGTGGATGATAAAGCACCTGAAATGTATCATGTAGCTGAAAGTCTGGATATTTATCAATACTGGGTGTGTTTGGCCTGGGGTAGGATGGGGATTCATTTAACCATATGACAGCCCTAAAACACAGGATGTTGATCAATTTATGAGTGTGTATGAACTTGTATGTATAGAAACAGTTGAAACATATCACAGAACTAAACACTTGATAAACCAGAGGATATGAAAGAAAAGACTTCAAGAATGTGACAGAACTGAAAAATTGATGGTGATAAACTATTGCTTGTGTTTACCATAGAGTAGAAGAAGAAACACTTGAAACATGTCACAGCACTGAAACACTGGATGGTCATAAACTCCTGGGTATGTTTCAGCTCAAGTGGATTAATGAAACATTTGAAGCATGTCACACAACTGAAGCATTTCATGTTTTTAAATGACTGAATGTACATAATATGGAGTGAATGAAGAAAACACTTGAAGCATGTGACATCACTGAAGCATTGATTGGGAATCCTGACTATGTTTGAGCTGGTATGGACACAGAGGCTCCAGAATCATTTCATAGTACTGAACACTAGCACTAGATGGAAAAAAAAAAAAANAGGCTCCAGAATCATTTCATAGTACTGAACACTAGCACTAGATGGGAAAAAAAAATAATAACTACTGGCTTTGTTTGACACAGGAATGAATGAAGAAGTAGTTGACATTATGTCACAGCAGTGAAACAAGATGGTTATAAACGGTGAGTATTTTAATGTTAGTGGTACCAAGAACCCATTTAATCTTATCAAAGCCCTGAAACACTGGAGGATGATGAAATACTGGCTGTGTATGCCTCAGTGAGGACCAACAAATTTCCAAATCATGTCACAGCACTGAAACGCTGTTATGGTGATAAAATATTGACTGTCTGGATCTAGGGTGGATGATGAAGCTCTTTAAGCATGTCACATTATGTAAACACTGCTGCTGCTGCTGCTAAGTCGCTTCAGTCATGTCCGACTCTGCCCAACCCCATAGACGGCAGCCCACCAGGCTCCTCTGTCCCTGGGATTCTCCAAGCAAGAACACTGGAGTGGGTTGCCATTTTCTTCTCCAATTCACGCAAGTGAAAAGTGAAAGTGAAATGGCTCAGTCATGTCCAACTCCAAAGGACCCCATGGACTGCAGCCTACCAGGCTCCTCTGACCATGGGATTTTCCAGGCAAGAGTACTGGAGTGGAGTGCCATTGCCTTCTCCAATGTAAACACTAGATGGTGACAAACCACAGAGTTTCATCTATGGGTGAGAATGAAGAAGTCATTGGGTCATGCTCCAAAACTAAAGCACTGGCTATTTATAACTACTGGAAAATTTGCCCCAGGGTTAATGTAGAAACTCTTGAAGCATGACACTGTACTGAAAAAATGGATGGTGATAAACGATTATTTTAATCTTGAGTGGGTGAAGAAGTACTCGAATCCAGTACCAGCCATGACACACTGTGTGTTGATAAATTCCTAGATTTTTTTTTTTTACATTCAGTTCATTAATGAAGAATTTAAATCGGTCATATGTCACACCACTGGACAGTGGTTGGTACAAAATATTGGCTATGACTGATCAGAGTGGGAAGAGAAGCATTTGAATTTTGCAACATGCATGAAGCAAATAAATAGAGGAAAACAATAGAATGACAAAGACTAGAGATCTCCTAAAAAAAATTAGACATACCAAGCGAACATTTCATGCAAAATGGGCTCAATAAAGGACAGAAATGGTATGGACCTAACAGAAGCAGAAGATATTAAGAAGATGTGGCAAAAATACACAGAAGAACTGTACAAAAAAATATTCATGACCCAGATAATCACCTAGAGCCAGACATCCTGGAATGTGAACTCAGGTAGGCCTTAGGAAGCATCACTACAAAGAAAGCTAGTGGAGGTGATAGAATTCCAGTACAACTCTTTCAAATCCTGAAAGATGATGCTCTGAAAGGGCTACACTCAACATACCACCAAATTTGGAAAATTCAGCCCTGGCCACAGGACAGGAAAAGGTCAGTTTTCACTCCAATCCCAAAGAAAGGCAATGCCTCTGCATCTACTGCACAGTTGCATTCATCTCACATGCTACTAAGTTAATGCTCAAAATTCTCCAAGCCATGCTTCAGAAATACATCAACCATGTACTTCTATTCAAGTTGGTTTTCAAAAAGGCAGAGCAACCAAGATCAAATTGCCAACATCCACAGGATCAGTGAAAAACCAGGAGAGTTCCAGAAGAAGATCTACTTCTGTTTTATTGAGATTTTGACTGTGTGGATTTCAGCAAATGCTGGGAAATTCTGAAAGAAATGGGAATATCAGACCACCTGACCTGTGTCTTGATAAACCTGTATGCAGATCAGAAAGCAACATAGAAGTGGAAATAGAACAATAGACTGGTTCCAGATAGGAAAAGGAGTACCTCAAAGGCTGTATAATCATCACCCTGCTTATTTAACTTCTACACAGACTACATAATGAGAAGCGAGATTCAACCAGTCCCTCCTAAAGGAAACCGGTCCTTAGCGTTCATTGAAAGGATTGACATTGAAGCTGAAACTCCAATAATTTGACCACCTGATGTGAAGAGCTGGCTCATTTGAAAACATCTTGATTCTGGGAAAGATTGAGGGCAGGAGGAGAAGGGGATCTGAGCGGATGAGATGAATAGATGATATCACCAACTCAATGGACATGGGCTTGGGTTACCCATGGGAGTGGGTGATGGACAGGGAGGCCTGGCTTGCTGTGGTTCATGGGATAACAAAGAGTTGGATATGAATGAGCGACTGAACTGAACTGAACACCCCTTAAAGAGTGTTTTTTTTTTTTTTTTTTAATAATCTTGGGCATGTTTGACCTGGGTGAATAGAAGCCCTTGAAGCATGTCACACAATGAAACTTTGAATGGTCAATAATTACCAGCTGAGTTTGACATTGAATGGATGGAGAAGCACTTGAGGTATGGTAATAAAGTACTGAATGTGTTTGATCTGGGGTTGAGAAGAAGCAGATAAAGCAGGTCCCAGTACTGAAACTTGGGATTCTGATACACTACTGGGAGTGTTGGAATCAACTGGAAGAAGCAGCACTGGACGCATGTGACATCCATGAAACAATAAATGTTGCTAAACTACTGAGTGGGAATGATAGACTTGGAAAGACTAGAGATTTCTTCAGGAAAATAAGAGGTATCAAAGGAGTATTTAATGCACCTATAGGCACAATAGAGGACAGAAAAGTTATGAACCTAAAAGAAGTGGAAGATATTAAGGAGTTGTGGCAAGAATACATTGAAGAACTATACAAAAAGATCCCAATGACCCAGATAACCATGATGGTGTGATCAGTCACCTACAGCCAGACATCTTGGAGTGTGTAATCAAGTGCCTGTTAGCATCACTACCCACAAAGATAGTGGAGGTGATGGAACACCAGCTGAGCTATTTCAAGTTCTAAAAGATGATATTGTTGAAGTGCTTCACTCAGTATGCCAGAAAACTTGGAAAATTCAGCAGTGGCTGCACGACTGGAAAAGGTCAGTTTTTCATGTGAAATCCAAAGAATGACAATGCAAAAGAATGGTCACAGTATCACACAACTGCCCTTATTTCACACACTAACTCCTTGGAAGAAAATTTATGAACAGCTTAGACTGCATATTAAAAAGCAGAGGTGTTAATGTGCCAACAAAGCTGTATCTAGTTAAGACTATGATTTTTCCAGTAGGCATGTATGGATGTGACAGTTNAGTATCACACAACTGCCCTTATTTCACACACTAACTCCTTGGAAGAAAATTTATGAACAGCTTAGACTGCATATTAAAAAGCAGAGGTGTTAATGTGCCAACAAAGCTGTATCTAGTTAAGACTATGATTTTTCCAGTAGGCATGTATGGATGTGACAGTTGAATTATAAAAACAAGCTGAGCACCAAAGAATTGATGCTTTTGAAATGTGGTGTTGGAGGAGATTCTTGAGAATCCCATGGACTGCAAGGAGATCCAACCAGTCCATCCTAAAGGAGATAAATCCTGAATATTCTTTGAAAGGACTGATGTTAAAGCTGAAACTCCAATACTTTGGCCACCTGATGTGAAGAGCTCACTCATTTGAAAAGACCCTGATATTGGGAAAGGTTGTAAGCGGGAGGAGAAGGGGAGGACAGAGGATGAGATGGTTGGATGGCATCGCTGACAAAAGGACATTAATTTCAGTAAATTCCAGGAGTTGATGAGAGACAAGGAGGCCTGACATGCTACACTTCATGGGGTCACAAAAAGTCAGACACGACTGAGCAACTGAAGTTAATTGAACAAAGGCATGTTCAAAATTCTCCAGGCTAGACTTCAACAGCACAGTAACCTAGAAATTGTAGACATTCAAACTGGATTTAGCAAAGACAGAAACCAGAGATAAAATTGCCAACATCCATTGGATCATGGAAAAAGCATGAGTGCATTTGACTTTGAGTAGTTTCAGGAGCACTTGTAGCATGTCACAGATCTGAAACCCAAGATAGTGGTAAAACACTGAATGTGTTTGATTGGGAGCTGGTGAAGCTAGAAATAGTGAAGCCATTGAAATATGTCACAGCACTGAAACAATGAATGTCGATAATCTATATGGTCGATAATCTATTAGAAGGGAATGGGAAACCACTTCAGTATTCTTGCCTTGAGAAACCCACCAACAGTATGAAAAGCCAAAATGGTAGAATATTGAAAGAGGAACTCCCCAAGTCAGTAAGTGCCCAAATATGCTACTGGATGTCAGTGGAGAAATAACTCCAGAAAGAATGAAGGGATGGAGCCAAAGCAAAAACAATACCCAGCTGTGGATGTGACTGGTGATAGAAGCAACGTCTGAAGCTGTAAAGAGCAATATTGAGTAGGAACCTGGAATGTCAGGTCTATGAATCAAGGCAAATTGGAAGTGGTCAAACAGGAGATGGCAAGAGTGAACGTCGATATTCTAGGAATCAGCAAACTAAAATGGACTGGAATGAGTGAATTTAATGCAGATGACCATTATTTCTACTACTGCGGGCAGAATTCCCTCAGAAAAAAGGAGTAGCTATCATGATCAACAAAATAGTCTGAAATGCAGTACTTGGATGCAATCTCAAAAATGAAAGAATAATCTCTGTTTGTCTCCAAGACAAACCATTCAATATCCCAGTAATCGAAGTCTATGCCCCAACCAGTAATGCTGAAGTGCTGAAGTTGAACAGTTCTATGAAGACCTATAAGACTTTTTAGAACTAACACCCCAAAAAGATGTCTTTTTCCTTATAGGGGACTGGAATGCAAAAGTAGGAAGACAAGAAACACCTGGAATAACAGGCAAATTTTGTCCTGGAATGCAGAATGAAGCATGGTAAAGACTAACAGAATTTGGCCAAGAAAATGCACTGGTCATAGCAAACACCCTCTTCCAACAACAAAAGGGAAGACTCTACACATGGACATCACCACATGGTCAACATCAAAATCAGATTGATTATATTCTCTTTAGCAAAAGGTAGAGAACCTTGATACAGTCAAAAGAACAAGACCAGGAGCTGACTGTGGCTCAGATCATGAACTCCTTATTATTAAATTCAGACTCAAATTGAAGAAGCAGGGAAAACCGCTAGACCATTCAGGTATGACCTAAATCAAATCCCTTATGATTATACAGTGGAAGTGAGAAATAGATTTAAGGGCCTAGATCTGATAGATAGAGTGCCTGACGAACTATGGAATGAGGTTCATGGCATTGTACAGGAGACAAGGATCAAGACCATCCCCATGGAAAAGAAATGCAAAAAGGCAAAATGGCTGTCTGGGGAGGCCTTACAAATAGCTGTGAAGAAAAGAGAAGTGAAAAGCCAAGGAGAAAAGGAAAGATATAAACATCTGAATACAGAGTTCCAAAGAATAGCAAGAAGAAATAAGAAAGCCTTCTTCAGCAATCAGTGCAAAGAAATAGATGAAAAGAACAAAATGGGAAAGACTAGAGATCTCTTCAAGAAAATTAGAGAAACCAAGGGAACATTTCATGCAAAGATGGGCTCGATAAAGGACAAAAATGGTCTGGACCTAACAGAAGCAGAATATATTAGAAGAGATGGCAAGAATACACAGAAGAACTGTACAAAGAGATCTTTACGACCCTGATAATCACGATGATGTGATCACTCATCTAGAGAAAGGCACGCTGGAATGTGAAGTCAAGTGGGTCTTAGAAAACATCAAACAAAGCTAGTGGAGGTGATGGAATTCCAGTAGAGCTATTTCAAATCCTGAAAGATGATGCTGTGAAAGTGCGGTACTCGATATGCCAATAAATTTGGAAAACTCAGCAGTGGCCACAGGACTGGAAAAGGTCAGTTTTCATTCCAATCCCAAAGAACGGCAACGCCAAAGAATGCTCAAACTACCACACAATTGCACTCATCTCACATGCTAGTAAAGTCATGCTCAAAATTCTCCAAACCAGGCTTCAGCAATACGTGAACTGTGAACTCCCTGATGTTCAAGCTGGTTTTACAAAAGTCAGAGGAGCAAGAGATGAAATTGCCAGTATCCTCTGGACCATGGAAAAAGCAAGAGAGTTCCAGAAAAACATCTATTTCTGCTTTATTGACTATGCCAAACGCTTTGACTGTGTGGATCATAATAAACTGGAAAATTCTGAAAGAGATGGGAATACCAGACCACCTGACCTGCCTCTTGAGAAATCTGTATGCAGGCCAGGAAGTAACAGTTAGAACTGGACATGGAACAACAGACTGGTTCCAAATAGGAAAAAGGAGTACATTAAGGCTGTATATTGTCACCCTGATAATTTAACTTATATGCAGAGTACATCATGAGAAATGCTGGACTGAAAGAAACACAAGCTGGAAACAAAATTGCCAGAAGAAATATCTATAACCTCAGATATGAAGATGACACCACACTTATGGCAGAAAGTGAAGAGGAACTAAAAAGCCTCTTGATGAAAGTGAAAGAAGAGAGTGAAAACCTTGGCCTAAAGCTCAACATTCAGAAAATGAAGATCATGGCATCTGGTCCCATCACTTCATGGGAAATAGATGGAGAAACAGTGGAAACAGTGTCAGACTTTATGATTTTGGGCTCCAAAATCACTGCAGATGGTGATTGCAGCCATGAAATTAGAAGACGCTTACTCCTTGGAAGAAAAGTTATGTTCAACACAGATAGTATATTCAAAAGCAGAGACATTACTTTGCCGACTAAGGTCTGTCTAGTCATGGCTATGGTTTTTCCTGTGGTCATGTATGATGTGAGAGTTGAACTGTGAAGAAGGCTGAGCGCCGAAGAATTGATGCTTTTGAACTGTGGTGTTGGAGACGACTTTTGAGTCCCTTGGACTGCAAGGAGATCCAACCAGTCCATTCTGAAGGAGATCAGCCCTGGGATTTCTTTGGAAGGAACGATGGTAAAGCTGAAACTCCAGTACTTTGGCCACCTCATGTGAAGTGTTGACTCTTTGGAAAAGACTGTGATGCTGGGAGGGATTGGGGGCAGGAGAAGAGGGGACAACAGAGGATGAAATGGCTGGATGTTATCACTGACTCGATGGATGCGAGTCTAAGTGAGCTCCGGGAGTTGGTGATGGACAGGGAGGTCTGGCGTGCTGCGATTCATGGGGTTGCAAAGAGTTGGACACGACTGAGTGACTGAACTGAACTGAACTGAACTGATGTGGGGTAAGTGAAGAACCACTTGAAGTGTGTTTCACGACTGAAACACTATGTGTTCACACTGCAGATGGTCTGTGTTTGATCTTGTATGTGGAAAGAAGCACATGGAGCATGTCACAACATTGAAACTGGATCATAAATAATCATTGTGTATGATGACCTGTGGTAGTTGAAATATCAGTGAAAGTATGTAATAGCACTGAATCAGTGGATGGTGATAAACTAAGAATGTGCTCAATCTTTGGTGGACAAAGGATCTTTTGAAACATACACCAGAATTAACACACTGGATTGTGATAAATTATTGCTTTTGTATTTTCTGCAGAGAATGAAGAAGCAATTGAGCAGGAAACAGCATTGAAACACTGGATGGTGATAAACTATGAGGTGTGTTTGATACATGTTGAATGGAGAGAAACTGAAAGCATGGCACAGAGTAAAACATTGGACCATTGTAAACTTCTGAATGTGTGTTATCTACAATGGATTAAAGAAAGACTTGAAACTCATCACAGAAGTGAAACAGTAATTGTGAGAAGCTACCTACCGTATTTTATTTGGAGAGGATAAAGAAGTACATGAGACATGCCACAGTACTGGAACACCGGATAGTGGTAAATGACAGGGAGTGTTTGACTAAATGAGACAAAGGGACACTTCAAGCCTGTAATAGCACAGCATCAATGAATGATGGTAATTTACAGGGTGCGTTTTACCTGGAGAGAGTGGAGGAGGCTCAAACCATGTCACAATACAGAAAAAATGGATGATGATAAGCTATCACATTAATTTCTTCTGGAGTGGATTAAAAAACACTTGAAGCATATCTGAACTTAAACACTGGATGGGGACATAATATTGTGTGTGTTTAATGCCAATAAAAAATAGAGGGAACACTAGAATAGGAAAGACTAGAAATCTTGCCAAGAAACTTAGAGACTCTAAGGGAATATTTCATGCAAATATAGGCACAATCAAGGACAGAAGTGGTATGAACCTAGCAGAAGGAGAACATGTGATTAATTGTTGGCAAGATTATAAGAGGAGAGCTATAACAAAAAAAGATCTTTATCATCTCCTGTTGCTGCTAAGTCACCTTAGTCATGTCTAAATCTTTGCGAGCCTGTAGACTGCAGCCTACCAGGCTCCTTCATCCAAGGGATTTTCCAGTCAAGAGTATTGGAGTGGGGTGCCATTGCCTTCTCCACTTAATCACTTCAGTTCAGTTCAGTCGCTCAGTCGTGTCCGACTCTTTACGACCCCGTGAATTGCAGCTCACCAGGCTGTTCATCACCATCTCCCGGAGTTCACTCAGACTTGTCTTTATCTTGTTGTTTCATTCTTTCTGATGCTATGCAGGGGGCCATAACATCTCGCCCTTGGAGTGTAATAGCTAGGACTTCAATCTAGGCAAACATCCCCCACTGGAGGATGGGAGTGGGAACCTTGACGTGAAGCAGCATCTGGGGGCAGTGGAGACAGCAGGACTGGTACTGGAGTCTTTTCTTTCCCTCCCTGCTGCCCTCTGACCCCTTGCAGTCTTCTTTATGGACTAGTCTCCCGACTCCTAGCTTATTGGCTTGACTCAGGGAGGAGTTCTTAGCACTCCCTCCCTGCCCTAGCCCCGAGGGCTGTGGTGCTGGGGCAGGTGTGTGGAGGTGGGGACCCAGCAGAGCAGGCTGCAGCCTTCGCCCAGAAAAAACTAGAAAACAAAAATCCTGCTCCTCCCAAATGTTACTGTTGGGGAGAGTGGCCTGGGACGGTACCCAGTTTGAAGAGACCCAGGAAGAGGAAAAGAGGAGCTAAGCAGGGCCCCGGCCACCTCTGCAGAAGAGACCCAGGTGACCCGGCTCTGTGACCCAGCCCTGCCTCATGCTCAGTAATGCACTGGAGCTGCCGAGGCTGCTGCCTCGGTCTCAAGAAGGACAGGAAGCACCCCACTTTCTCAGCACCACTGGTTCCTCTCTAAATTGGAGTCCCAACCATCAGTGAGATTTATAAAAGGCTATCAAATATTTGGAATACTTCCTTAGGATAAATTGCAAGAAGTGGGTCAGAGGAATGTGAAAACCTTTGCATCTTCTGATAGTCTAACCGAAGTCCAAGAAGTAGCAAGCTGGCTTTTGGAAATGAATCAGGAATTGCTCTCTGTGGGCAGCAAAAGACAACAAACTGGATGCTCTCTGAGAGGTAACCCTTCCTCAAGCCAGGCAGATGAGGAGCAGATGAATCATGTGGTGAAAGGGGAAGAGCAGCAGCAGCAGCAGCTCAGACACCAAGAGGCAGAGCACACTGTGAGGAATGGTGAAGTCGAAGCAGAACCTAGGCCTGGACACCAAAATGAGTCACAGCAAGGACAGTTGGAAGGAAACAACACCTGGTTTGTTTTGGTAAATGAGGATTCCTCCAGAAACTAGGAAGAACAGGAGAAAGAGGAAGAAAATGCTGTTGAACAAGATGAGGATGAGGAGGAAGAAGAAATGGACCAGGAGAGTGATAATTTTTATCAGTTTGATGACAGCAGCAGGGAAGATGAACATACATATAGTAACAGTGTCACAAACTCTAACAGTATTGTATACCTGCCTATTCACCACCTCTCCTCCAAGTTCTATACAAAGACAACAAAAATGAAAAGAAACTTGGACCATGGTTCTGAGATCTGCCGTTTTTCTTTGGGAGAGTAACCATGCAAAGTCTTAGAATATATAAGTACCACTGGGTTTGTACCATGTTCAGGAACACCAACAACTTTTGGAGACCTGAGAGCAGCCAATGGTCAAGGGCAACAACGACATTGGATTACTTCTGTGCAACTACCTATAGGCCTCCAGGAATGGTTGAAAATGTTTCAGAGCTGCAGTGGACCAGATAAATTGCTTGGTTTAGATGAACTTATTGATAGCTGTGAACATCATATGTAAAATATATGATGCAAGTGGTAGAATCCAAGTTTCAATGAGACTTCATTTCCTTGTTCCCTAAAGAGCTGGCACTTTATGTGCTTTAATTCCCGGAACCTGAAGACCCGCTACAAGCAGCTCAGACTTGTCTTTACTGGAGAATATTGGCTGATGACAACTTTCTCTTGGGGAGAAAAATGCAAAGAAAAGGGTATTGATGAACAATTGTACATCAAGAGAAGAAAAGTAATAAAAGCAGGTTTCATTCATAGTCCATGGAAAAGTGCATACATCAGACAGTGCAGAATTGATACTAACTAGAGGTGAGGAGAATACAAGTCTCCTAAGGTGCTGAAAGGACATGATGATCATGTGATCACAAGCTTAAGGTTTTGCGGTAACTGAATAGTTAGTGGTTCTGATGATAACAGTTTAAAAGTTTCATCAGTAGTCACAGGCAAATGTCTGAGAATATTAGTGGGACACACAGGTGGAGTATGGCCATCACATATGAAACACAATATCATCATTAGTGGATCTACAGATTGCACTCAAAATGTGGAATGCAGACATGGAAGAATACATACGCATCTTGTATGGTCATACTTCCACTATGCGTTCTATGCATCTCCATGAAAAAAAAGAGTTGTTAGTGTTTCTCGAGATGCCACCCTTAGGGTTTCGGATATTGAGACAGGCCAGTGTTTACATGTGTTGATGGGTCATGTAGCAGCCATCTGCTGTGTTCGATATGATGGCAGGAGGGTTTTGAGTAGAGCATATGATTTCATGGTGAAGGTGTAGGACCCAGAGACATCACTTTGCCAACAAAGGTCCATCTAGTCAAGGCTATGGTTTTTCCAGTAGTCATTATGGATGTGAGAGTTAGACTATAAAGAAAGCTGAGCACTGAAGAATTGATCCTTTTGAACTGTGGTGTTAGAGAAGACTCTTGAGAGTCCCTTGGACTGCAAAGAGATCCAACTAGGCCATCCTAAAGGAAATCCATCCTGAATATTCATTGGAAGGACTGATGCTGAAGCTGAAACTCCAATACTTTGGCCACCTGATGTGAAGAACTGACTTATTTGAAAAGACCCTGATGCTAGGAAAGATTGAAGGTGGGAAGAGAAGGGAATGACAGAGGATGAGATGGTTGGATGGTATCACTGACTCAATGGACATGAGTTTGAGTAAACTCTGGAAGTTGGTGATGGACAGGGAGACCTGGTGTGCTGCAGTCCATGGGGTTACAAAGAGTTGGACCTGACTGAGCGGCTGAACTGAATTTACTCCTAGGAATATCTCTGGACCTGCTGTGGGCAGTGTGAGATCAGCTCAGATTCAGATTTGGCCTTACTCCAGTTTGTACTTGCTTCCAGAGTCAGTAATTGCCCCCATAGTCCACAGTCTCAGGCTAATTGTGGGGATTTAATCTACTGCACCTGTGACTGCTGGAGTTCATTCCCTTCTTCTTCTTTGATCACACAACCCCAGGTATTCTGCTTTGGTTTTGTGCCTGCCTCTGCTTGTAGGGTACCTTCTGGTTTCTCTTCACTGCCCAGGCAAGAGATGAAGCTTATTAGAGCTAACTTGATCACTCAAGTGGGGAGAGGTGGTATGACAGCCACAATTAGGATGTAGTAGGGACTGCATGTGGCATTAGATGCCTGCCAGATTTTTTAGAGTCTGAAGGAGTTTGTGCACTTCCCTCAATGAACTGGCCTAGAGTCATGGGTTCCTAGGTTGATCCAAGCTGATAAGGCTCCTAGCAAGGTGTGAGCCCTGTGCCCACTCACAGCTTGGTGGCAGCTGCCACCTCTGGGGTCAGGACTGTAGTGTCAGCATTTTGTCCACTGCCTCAGGCACTCTCCCTGGGTTTGGCAAGGACTACTGGCTTATGTTTCCCCATCTGAGGTAGTAAACTGCAGTTAATCTAGTCCCACCACTGGTGCTCCTGCTGGGTTTGTTGACCACCACTGGGGGCACAATCGCTCTTTGCAAGCATGTGGTATTAGAATGTACCAGCAGCAATGATCTCTTGCCTCTCTGGGAGGTCCAGACTTTTCTCTGGATTCCTTCAGCTGTGTCATACTAGCCCCCTCAGAGGCAGTATGGGAGTCAACTGCAGTCCTCTCCCTGGGCCCTACCCCCAAAACCTGAGCCTGATCACCCAGCCCCCACTCACTACTGTAGGCATGAGCATGTAAGCCTTTTCTTAATTGGGAAGTCCTGTTCATTATGAATTCTTTCTGCTTTGCCTTCTGAGCACCTGTTGCTGTGTTCCCCACTGAAATTCCCAAGTTCCTTTCTATCCCCACCCATGTGGGGATCTATGAGTGTGTGGAAACTTTTCAGGACTCCCTTCTGGGAGCACAGTTCTTGGTTCTAAAATCTTTTATCTCTTTTTAAAATCTTCATCTTTTGCTCTCCCTCATTGCCTTTTTGAAGTCTGGGTTCTTCTGCCTTGTTCAGAAGGTGTTCTGTAGCTGTTGCATATGCAGATGAAGTTTTGATGTATTTGTGGAGAGGGAGATGATCTATCTTATTCCTCCTTATTCCTTATTCCTATCTTATTCCTCCACTATCTTGGAGGTCCCCTCTAAATGTATTCTTGATGTATTTGCCTGTAGACTTTTTAATGATGGCCATTATGACTGATGTGAGTTGATTTTCATTGAAAGTGAAAGAGGAGAGCAAAAAAGTTGGCTTAAAGCTCAACATTCAGAAAACCAAGATCATGGCATCTGGTCCCATCACTTCATGGGAAATAGATGGGGAAACAGTGGAAACAGTGTCAGACTTTATTTTTGGGGGCTCCAAAATCACTGCAGATGGTGACTGCAGCCATGAAATTAGAAGACGCTTACTCCTTGGAAGAAAAGTTATGTCCAATCTAGATAGTATATTCAAAAGCAGAGACATTACTTTGCCGACTAAGGTCCATCTAGTCAAGGCTATGGTTTTTCCTGTGGTCACGTATAGATGTGAGAGTTGGACTGTGAAGAATCCTGAGCGCTGAAGAATTGATGCTTTTGAACTGTGGTGTTGGAGAAGACTCTTGAGAGTCCCTTGGACTGCAAGGAGATCCAATCAGTCCATTCTGAAGAAGATCAGCCCTGGAATTTCTTTGGAAGGAATGATACTAAAGCTGAAACTCCAGTATTTTGGCCACCTCATGCAAAGAGTTGATTCATTGGAAAAGGCTCTGATGCTTGGAGGGATTAGGAGCAAGAGGAGAAGGGAACGACAGAGGATGAGATGGCTGGATGGCATCACTGACTCAATGGACATGAGTCTGAATGAACTATGAGAGATGATGATGAACAGGGAGGCCTGGCATCCTGCAATTCATGGGATCGCAAAGAATTGGACACGACTGAGCGACTGAACTGAACTGAATAATTAGCAATATTGAATATTTTTCATGTGTCTATGTATTTTCTTTGGGAGAAGAAATGTTTATTCCTTCTCCTTTAAATTTCCCCTAACAATGAGAACCACAGACGAACTTTGGATGAGCAAATATGGATGGAGAAGTGGATCCTTGTATTGATAGTTACGGGAGTTTGCTGCTCAGATCTCACTTGGAGATCCTGTTGTGAGCAGTGTAGTCACCTCACAGTTTCTAGCTGTTGCTAATTTGAAATCCACCAGTGTGAAATCTGTGTCCACACTCTTACTAGACTGCTCCCAGCCAGTAATTGAGCACCATGGAAGCACTAAGGCCAGAATATTCCTGCCCAACACAGAATCCTGTACTCCTCATTAGCCTAGTTGAAACTTTCTCTGGTGAGTGTGGCTCTTCGTATTCATCTCTCCTTTCTTTCTGTTTTCCTTTCACAGTGGGCAAAATTACATGGTAGTTTAAAGGCACTCCCCACCTACTCCTGCTTCCCTTTTCTTTACTTCTCACCAGTGTTTCCCTCAATAAGTCTTTTATGCTTCTCATTATATTTTAGAATTTGACTCCTTGTGAGTTCCTGGGGCTTTAGGGGAGGAGGCCAGAGTGACATTTAAGGTATAGGGTAAACAATATAGGTGCCATTTGCCAACTCTTTTGGAAGTATTTTATCAAAAAATATGGCTTGATCTGTGCATGCTAGCTGAATATCAGTACAGGGTCTGAACTTCATTCTTGTCCCTCATCTATTCAACTCTTGAAACATCATTCCTCCATTATTGGTAGTTTTATTTATGTGAATATATATCTGTGTGTATATATATATACTCATGTGAGTTATATATGTTCATGTGAATTATATATATTCATGTAAATTATATATATATATTCATGTGAATTATATATATATACATGTGAATTATATATATTCATGCAAATTATATATATATATTCTCTTACCCCTTTAAAAAATACTATAGCTCATACACCATATACTCTCTTCTGCACCTTGACTTTTTCACTTATATTTATACTGGACTTGTTTCCATCTCACTACATAGAGAGGTAACATTCTTTTTCACATCCGTATGGCATTTCCATGAGAAGTATTTTATATATCAACCAATCACTTATTGATAGATTGGATTGCTTCTAAACTTTCTGTATTTACAATGGCTAAATGAAAAACCTTTCACGTGTCATTTAGGGCACATGTAAATTTATAAAATGGGCTATAAAAATGATACCTATTTAAGAATTGGATTTGAAACCTAGTAATTTCTAAGAGAAAATGGAAGTCAATATAATAATAAAAGGACAGAAAGCAGGCTGGGTAAAGTGAAGGAAGTCACCAAATTTTTATCTGTCTGTGGCCAGCATCAAGTGGCCAAAGTATTGGAATTTCAGCTTTGGTCTCAGTCCTTCCAATGACTATTCAGGACTGATTTCCTTTAGGATTGACTATTGGGATCTCCTTATAGTCCAAGGGATTTTCACGAATCTTCTACAACCCCACAGTTCAAAAATATCAATTCTTCCGTGCTCAGCTTTCTTTATAGTCCAACTCTCACATCCATACATGACTACTGGAAAAATCATAGCTTTGACTAGATGGACTTTGCTGGCAAAGTAATGTCTCTGCTTTTTAATAAGCTGTCTAGGTTGGTAGGTTGGTAATAGCTTTTCTTCCAAGGAACAAGGGTCTTTTAATTTTTTGGCTTCAGTCACCATCTACAGTGATTTTGGATCTCAAGAAAATAAATGATTTCACAGTTTTCACTGTTTCCCCATCTATTTGCCGTGAAGAGATGGAACCAGATGCCATGATCTTAGTTTTCTGAATATTGAGTTTTAAGCCAGCTTTTTCACTCTCCTCTTTTACCTTCATCAAGAAGCTCTTTAGTTTCTCTTTGTTTTCTGCCATAAGTGTGGTGTCACCTTCATATCTGAGGTTATTGATGTTACTTCCGGTAATCTTGACTCCACTTTGTGCTTCATCTACCCAGTATTTCATATGATGTACTCTACATGTAAGTTAAATAAGCAGGGTGACAGGATTCATCCTTGCTGTGCTTCTTTCCCAATTTTGAACCAGTCCACTTTTCCATGCCAGGTTCTAACTGTTGCTTCTTGACTTGTATACAGAATTCTCAGGAGGCAGGTAAAGTGGTTTGGTACTTCAATCAGTTTTAGAATTTTCTATAAGTTGTTGTGATCCACACAGTTGAAGTCTTTAGTGTAGTCAGCTAAGCAGAAATAAATATTTTTCTGGAATTCTCTTGCTTTTTCTATGATCCAATGGATGTTAGCAGTTTGATCTTTGATTCCTCTGCCTTTTCTAAATCTAGCTTGTACACCTCTAAGTTCTCAGTTCACATACTGTGGAAGCCTAGCTTGAAGAATTTTGAGCATTGCCTTGCTAGCATGTGAAATGAGTGCTATTGTGTGGTAGTTTGAGCATCTTTGGCATTGCCCTTCTTTGGGACTGAAATGAAAACTGATGTTTTCCAGTCCTGTGGCCACTGCTGAGCTTTCTAAATTTGCTGGCATATTGAGTGCAACACTTTGACAGCACCATCTTTAGGATTTGAAATAGCTTAGCTGGAATTCCATCACCCCCACTAGCGTTTTTTGTAATGAGGCCCATTTGGCTTCAAACTCCAGTATGTCAGTCTGTAGGTGACTGATCAGACCATTGTGGTTATACAGGTCATTAAGATATTTTAAAAATAGTTCTTACATGTATTCTTTCTCTTCTGTTTCTGTTAGGTCCATACCATCTCTGTCCTTTATTGTGGCCATCTTGGCATGAGCTACTCAGTTCATGGTATTTTTATTATAGCAGCCTGAACAGATTGTATCTTTGTATGTATGTCTATATGCATGCATGGATGCATGCATATATCTTTCCTTCCACATCCATTTCCCCTCCCAGAAGGACTATGAAAAACATATTCATAGAAATTTGTATAATGATTGATAAGCATGTTTTATCTTCCTATGGTCACTTGCAGTTTATCATTAAATAAAATAATAAACTAAAGAAGTAATTTCTTTTTATTATTTTTATTTTTTAAAATTTATTTATTTTAATTGGAGGCTAATTACTTTACAGAATTGTATTGCTTTTGCCATACACTGACATGAATGCTTCGTAGATATACACGTGTTCCCCATCTTGAAACCCCTCCCACCTCCTTCCCCGTATCATCCCTCTGGGTCATCCCAGTGCACCAGCCTCAAGCATCCTGTATCATGCATTAAACCTGGACTGGCGATTCATTTCATGCATGATAATATACATGTTTCAATGCCATTCTCTCAAATCATCCCACCCTCACCCTCTCCTGCAGAGTACAAAAGAGTGTTCTGTACATCTGTGTCTCGTTTGCTGTCTTGCATACAGGGTTATCATTACCATCTTTCTAAATTCCATATATATATGTTAGTATACTGTATTGGTGTTTTTCTTTCTAGCTTGCTTCACTCTGTGTAATAGGCTCCAGTTTCACCCACCTCATTAGAACTGATTCAAATGTATTCTCTTTAATGGCTGAGTAATACTCCATTGTGTTTATGTATCACACCTTTCTTATCCATTTGTCCGCTGATGGACATCTAGGTTGCTTCCATGTCCTGGCTATTATGAACAGTGCCGCGATGACATTGTGTCTCTTTAATGTGTCTCTTTGAATTCTGGTTTCCTTGGTGTGTATGCCCAGCATTGGGATTGCTGGGTCATATGGCAGTTTTATTTCCAGGTTTTTAAGGAATCTCCACATTGTTCTCCATAGTGGCTGTACTAGTTTGCATTCCCACCAACAGTGTAAGAGGGTTCCCTTTTCTCCACACCCTCTCCAGCACTTATTGCTTGTATACTTTTGGATCACAGCCATTCTGACCAGCGTGAAATGGTACCTCATTGTGGCTTTAACATTTCTCTGATAATGAGTGATGTTGAGCATCTTTTCATGTGTTTGTTAGCCATCCGTATGTCTTCTTTGGAGAAATGTCTGTTTAGTTCTTTGGCCCATTTATGGATTGGGTCATTTATGCTTCTGGAATTGAGCTGCAGGAGTTGCCTGTATATTTTGAGATTAATTCTTTGTCAGTTGCTTCATTTGCTATTATTTTATGCTATTCTGAAGGCTGTCTTTTCACCTTGCTATAGTTTCCTTTGTTATGCAAAAGATTTTAATTTTAATTAGGTCCCTTTTGTTTATTTTTGCTTTTATTTCCAATTTTTTGGGAGGTGGGTCATAGAGGATCCTGCTGTGATGTGTGTCGGAGAGTGTTTTGCCTATGTTCTCCTCTAGGAGTTTTATAGTTTCTGGTCTTATGTTTAGATCTTTAATCCATTTTGAGTTTAGTTTTGTGCATGGTCTTAGAAAGTGTTCTACTTTCATTCTTTTAAAGTGGTTGACCAGTTTTCCCAGCACCACTTGTTAAAGAGATTGTCTTTTTTTTTTTTTTTTTTGGTAATTTACCAAGGCTAGATTTATAGCCCAGGATGTGATCTCTCCTGGAGAAGGTTCCATGTGCGCTTAAGAAAAAGGTGAAATTCATTGTTTTGGGGTGAAATGTCCTATACATATGAATTAGGTCTAACTGGTCTATTGTATAAGTTAAAGTTTGTGTTCCCATGTTAACTTTCTGTTTAGTTAATCTATCCATAGGTGTTAGTGGGGTATTAAAGTCTCCCACTATTATTGTGTTACTGTTAATTTCCCCTTTCATACTTGTTAGCATTTGTCTTACATATTGTGGTGCTTTTATGTTGGGTGCATATATATTTATAATTGTTATATCTTCTTCTTGGATTGACCCTTTGATCATTATGTAGTTGCCTTCTTTGTCTCTTTTCACAGCCTTTGTTTTAAAGTCTATTTTATCAGATATAAGTATTGTTACTCCTGCTTTCTTTTGGTCCCTATTTGCATGGAATATTTTTTTCCAGCCCTTCACTTTCAGCCTGTATGCGTCCCTTGTTTCGAGGTGGGTCTCTTGTAGGAATCATATATAGGGATCTTATTTTTGTATCCATTCAGTCAGTCTTTGTCTTTTGGTTGGGGCATTCACCCCGTGTACATTTAAGGTAATTATTGATAAGTATGATCCCATTGCCTCTTACTTTATTGTTTTGGGTTAGAGTTTATACACCCTTTCTATGTTTCCTGTCTAGAGAAGATCCTTAGCATTTGTTGGAGAGGTGGTTTGGTGGTTCTGAATTCTCTCAGCTTTTGCTTGTCTGTAAAACTTTTGATTTCTCCTTCATATTTGAATGAGATCCTTCATGGGTACAGTAATCTGGGCTGTAGGTTACTTTATTTCATCATTCTAAGTATGTCCTGCAATTCCCTTCTGGCCTGAAGACTTTTATTGAAAGATCAGCTGTTATCCTTATGGGAATCCTTTTGTGTGTTACTTGTTGTTTTTCCCTTGCTGCTTTTAATGTTTGTTCTTTGTGTTTTATCTTTGTTAATTTGATTAATATCTGTCTTAGATTCCCCAAGACACATCTTAGATTTATCCTGTTTGGAACTCTGGGATTCTTGGACTTGGATGATTATTTCCTTCCCATTTTAGGGAAGTTTTCAACTATTATCTCAAGTATTTTCTCATGGTCTTTCTTTTTGTCTTCTTCTGGGACTCCTATGGTTAGAATGTTGGGGTGTTTAACATTGTTCCAGAAGTCTCTGAGATTGTCCTTATTTCTTTTAATTCGTTTTTCTTTTTTCCTTTCTGCTTCAATTTTTTATATCATCGTATCTTCTACCTCACTTATCCTATCTTCTGCCTCTCTTATTCTACTATATATTCCCTCCAGAGTGTTTTTGATCTCATTTTATTGCATTATTCATTATTGATTGACTCTTTTTTATTTCTTATAGGTCTTTGCTAAACCTTTCTTGCATCTTCTCAATTCTTGTCTCCAGGCTATTTATCTGTAACTCCATTTTTTTTTTTTTCAAGATTTTGGATCATTTTCACTATCATTATTCAGAATTCTTTATCAGGTAGATTCCTTCTCTCTTCATCTTTGTTTGACTTGGTGAGCATTTATCCTGTTCCTTTACTTGCTGGGTATTTCTCTGCCTCTTCATCTTGCTTTTATTGCTGTGTTTGGGGTAGCTTTTCCATATTCTGGCAGTTTGTGGAGTTCTCTTTATTGTGGAGCTTCCTCACTGTGGGTGCAGCTTGATGGGTGGCTTGTCAAGGTTTCCCCATTAGGGAAGCTTGTGTCGGTGTTCTAGTGGGCAGAGCTGGATTTCTCCTCTCTGGATTGCAATGAAGTGTCCAGTACTGAGTTATGAGATGTCAGTAGTTTTGGAGTGACTTTGGGCAGCCTGTATATTGAAGCTCAGGGCTATGTTCCTGTGTTGCTGGAGAATTTGCATGGCATGTCTTTCTCTGGAACTTGTTGGCCCTTGGGTGGTGCTTGGTTTCAGGGTAGGTATGGAAGCGTTTGATGAGCTCCTGCCGATTAATGTTCCCTGGTGTCAGGAGTTCTCTGGTGTTTTCAGGATTTGGACTTAAGGCTCCTGCCTCTGGTTTTCAGTCTTATTCTTACAGTAGCCTCAAGACTTCTCCATCTGTCACTTCCAAGGCAGTTCCCTCTGTTTTAGCTTCTTTTGTTAGTCTCTTCTGTGTCTAATTTCCACCCTGACACAGGGGGACTGTGGTGGACACTTTTTTAGACTCATTCGTTCAGTCGTGGTGTGGGGAGGGAGGAATGCTGCAAACAAATAACACTAGTGTCTGTGGTGAGTGCTTGCAGTGTCTCAGCCACACTGGGTTTGCCCTCGCTCATGGCGTGTGTGCTTTCCCAGTCTATACTGTTTAGGCTGTAGGTTGCTCTGCTGAAAACTGTCTGATGCCAGCCCTGTGTTGCATGCACTTCCTAGGTCCAAGACACTCAGGTTCAGGTACTTGTGTACTTCACAAAGGCACAGATTTGGTTGGGCCTGCATTTTGTGTCCTTCCCTAGTCTGAGCATCTCAGGTGACCAGGTGTTTGGTGAACATGGTCGGTGTGACTTATCACCTCCCCCATCCCTGCCACTCAGTTTTCTGGGTGTACAACCGATGCACCTTCTCAGGCAGATGTCAACCGTCCAGAATCCCAAGAAGTCTTGGTTAGCAATAAAGCCTGCTTGCAGTTTGGTAGATGATGCCTCTCTAGGGCCGTAATTGCCCCCTTCTGGCTCTGGATGCCCTTGCCTGCCTGTCTTCAATGGGGGATGGGCAGGTCCCCAGCCAGCTAGCTCTAGTCAGTCCTTTGTTCTGTGAGCGGGCCTGTCAATGTCTTAGGTTAGGGCTTTTCACCTTTTCTTGGGGTAGCTATCCAACAGTTTGTTTTGCTATGCCAAGTTAGTTCCCTCAGATTGCCCTTGGGGCATTCAGGCCTGGTCCTTACTCTAAGCAATGCAGCCTATACCTCCCTGACCAGCCCCCGCTTGCTAGTCGGGGGATGCAGGCATCTGCACTTCTTCTCCCCTGGGAGTTATCATTGGGGCACTGGGCACATAATCTGTGGGTTTTAATTATTTATTTTTCCTCCTGGTTATGTTGCCCTCTGAGGTTCCAAGTCTCGCCAGATTCGCCAGTGAGAGTGTTTCCTGGTGTTTGGAAACTTCTTTTTTAAGACACCCTTCCCGGGATGGACCTCCATCCTTACTTATTTTGTCTCTCTTTTTATCTTTTATATTTTTTCCTACCTTCTTTCAAAGACAATGGACTTCTTTTCTGGGTGCCTGATGTCCTCTGCCAGCATTCAGAAGTTGTTTTGTGGAATTTACTCAGCGTTCAAATGTTCTTTTAATGAATTCGTGGGGAAGAAAGTGGTCTCCCCATTCTATTCCTCTCCCATCTTAGGACTGCCTCTCAAAGTGCATTTCTAAAGATGGCTTGAAACAGTCTGGTCTGGAAGGAAGAAAGAGCAACTACCAGAAATGCAGTGTAATTATATGTTTATATGCATTCATGGATGCATGCATGTATCTTTCCTTCCACATCCAGAAGGAATATGAAAAGCATATTCATAGGAATTTGTATAATGATTGATAAGCATATTTTACCCTCCTATGGTCACTTGCAGTTTATCATTAAATAAAATAATAAAAGATGTGTATAAGAGACAGTCTCAAACCTTGAGATAACCAATGCTTTTTTCTTATGGAAATGTTTGTCTTAAGCTATGCTATTGTACTATGCATTTACCCCAGACTCTGTCTTCAAGTTGGTTCTGCCTCATGGCTCAGAACTTACTTGACAAACCAGCATGCTATACACAGATATTGTTCCCCTAATCTATGTAATTGAAACTATTTGTATGTTAACCTGTCCTTCTACAAGATTCAAGTTAATCACTTTATGGCCCAGGATGAACCATTTGGAGCCAAGATTATCCCAAAATGCCTCTTATGGGTAAGAGGCCTGGTGCCATTCTGAGTTTTAAGACATTCCTTTCTTTCATTAACAGGCTGCTAGTGACTGACTATATAACATCCAGCTGAAGACTAGGAGGGGAGTACTCTTTCTGCCCCCTCCTGATGCCTATGTCAAAGCTTTCCCTATCTCCTTTATACTTTAATAAAACTTTATTACACAAAACTCTGAGCGATAACTGAAACTATTTGTATGTTAATCTGTCCTTCTACAAGATTCAGGTTAATCATTTTATGGCCCAGGATGAACCATTTGGTGCCAAGATTACCCCAAAATGCATCTTATGCATGAGGGGCCTGGTGCCATTCTGAGTTTTAGGACATTCCTTTCTTTCATTAACGGGCTGCTAGTGACTGACTATATACCATCTAGCTGAAGACTAGGAGGGGAGTACTCTTTCTGCCACCTCCTGATGCCTATGTCAAAGCTTTCTCTATCTCCTTTATACTTTAATAAAACTTTATTACACAAAACTCTGAGCGATCAAGCCTCATCTCTGGCCCCAGATTAATTCTTCTCCTCCAGGGGCCAATAATCTCATCATCTTTTCATTCATCAACAACCTTTCAGTCAGAAAAGATGCTTGGAATGATTTCTTTCTTTCTTTTTTATTTTTTGGTAATTTACCAAGGCTAGATTTATGGCTCAGGATGTGATCTCTCCTGGAGAAGGTTCGATGTACACTTGAGAAAAAGGTGAAATTCATTGCTTTGGGGTGAAATGTGGTATAGATATCAATTAGGTCTAACTGGTCTATTGTATCAGTTAAAGTTTGTGTTTCCATGTTAATTTTCTGTTTAGTTGATCTATCCATAGCTGTTAGTGGGGTATTAAAGTCTCCCACTATTATTGTGTTATTGTTAATTTCCCCTTTCATACTTGTTAGCATTTGTCTTACATATGGCAGTGCTCTTATGTTGGGTGCATATATATTTATAATTGTTATATCTTCTTCTGGACCAATCCTTTGATCATTATGTAGGTCCCTTTGTCTCTTTTCACATCCTTTGTCTTAAAGTCTATTTTATCAGTTATAAGTATTATTACTCCTGCTTTCTTTTGGTCCCGATTTGCATGGAATATCTTTTTCCAGCCCTTCACTTTCGGCCTGTATGTGTCCCTTGTTTCGAGATGGGTGTTTGTAGGCAACATATATAGGGGTCTTACTTTTGTATCCATTCAGTCAGTCTTTGTCTTCTGGTTAGGGCATTCACTCCATTTACATTTAAGGTAATTATTGATAAGTATGATCCCATTGCCACTTACTTTATTGTTTTGGGTCAGAGTTTACACACCCTTTCTGTGTTTCCTGTCTATAGAAGATCCTTAGCATTTGTTGGAGAGGTTGTTTGGTGGTTCTGAATTCTCTCAGCTTTTGCTTGACTATAAAACTTTTGATTTCTCCTTCATATTTGAATGAGATCCTTGCTGGGGACAGTAATCTGGGCTATAGGTTATTTTATTTCATCACTGTAAGTATGTCCTGCCATTCCCTCCTGGCCTGAAGATTTTTTATTGAAAGATCAGCTGTTATACTTATGGGAATCCCTTTGTGTGTTACTTGTTGTTTTTCCCTTGCTGCTTTTAATATTTGTTCTTTGTGTTTGATCTTTGTTAATTTGATTAATATCTGTCTTAGATACCCCAAGACACATTTTGGATTTATCCTGTTTGGGATTCTGGGTTTCTTGGACTTGAATGATTATTTCCTTCCCATTTTAGGGAAGTTTTCAACTATTATCTCAAGTATTTTCTCATGGTCTTTCTTTTTGTCTTCTTCTTCTGGGACTCCTATGGTTAGAATGTTGGGGTGTTTAACATTGTTCCAGAAGTCTCTGAGATTTTCCTCATTTCTTTTAATTCATTTTTTTTTCCTTTCTGTTTCAATTTTTTCCACCATCGTATCTTCTACCTCAGTTATCCTGTCTTCTGCCTCTGTTATTCTACTATTTGTTCCCTCCAGAGTGGTTTTGATCTCATTTTATTGCACTATTCATTATTGATTGACTCTTTTTTATTTATTTTAGGTCTTTCTTAAAACTTTCTTGCATCTTCTCAATTCTCATTTCCAGGCTATTTATCTGTAACTCCATTTTTTTTTTTTGTTGTTGTTGTTGTTGTTTTTCAAGATTTTGGATCATTTTCACTCTCATTATTCAGAATTGTTTATCATGTAGATTCCTTCTCTCTTCGTCTTTGTTTGATTTGATGTGCATTTATCCTGTTCCTTTACTTGCTGGGTATTTCTCTGCCTCTTCTTCTTGCTTATATTGCTGTGTTTGGGGTAGCTTTTCCATATTCTGGCAGTTTGTGGAGTTCTCTTTATTGTGGAGTTTCCTCACTGTGGGTGTGGTTTGATGGGTGGCTTGTCAAGGTTTCCTGGTTAGGGAAACTTGTGTCAGTGTTCTGGTGGGTGGAGCTGGATTTCTCCTCTATGGATTGCAATGAAGTGTCCAGTACTGAGTTATGAGATGTCAGTGGTTTTGGAGTGACTTTGGGCAGCCTGTATATTGAAGCTCAGGGCTATGTTCCTGTGTCTTTCTCCAGAACTTGTTGGCCCTTGGGTGGTGCTTGGTTTCAGGGTAGGTATGGAAATGTTCGATGAGCTTCTGCTGATTAATGTTCCCTGGAGTCAGGAGTTCTCTGGTGTTTTCAGGATTTGGACTTAAGGCTCCTGCCTCTGGTTTTCAGTCTTATTCTTACAGTAGCCTCAAGACTTCTCCATCTGTCACTACCAAGGTGGTTCCCTCTGTTTTAGCTTCTTTTGTTAGTCTCTTCTGTGTCTAATTTCCACCCTGACACAGGGGGGCGGTGGTGGACACTTTTTTAGACTCATTTGTTCAGTCATGCTGTGGGGAGGGAGGAACGCTGCAAACAAATAACACTAGTGTCTGTGGTGAGTGCTCATAGTGTCTCGGCCTCACTGGGTTTTCCCCCACTCATGGTGTGTGAGCTTTCCCAGTCTATACTACTTAGGCTGTAGGTTGCTCTGATGGGAACTATCTGATGCCAGCCCTGTGTTGCATGCACTTCCCAGGTCCAAGCCACTCAGGTTCAAGTACTTGGGTACTTCACAAAGGCACAGACTTGGTTAGGCCTGCATTTTTTGTCCTTCCCTGGTCTGAGCAGCTCAGGTGACCAGGTGTTTGGTGAAAATGGTCGGTATGACTTATCACCTCCCCCATCCCTGCTACTCAGTTTTCTGGATGTACAACTGGTGCACCTTCTCAGGCAGATGTCAACCATCCAGAATCCCAAGAAGTCTTGGTTAGCAATGAAGCCTGCTTGCAGTTTGGTAGATGATGCCTCTCTGGGGCCGTAATTGCCTCCTTCTGGCTCGGGCTTCCCTTGCCTGCCTGTCTTCAATGGGGGATGGGCAGGTCCCCAGCCAGCTAGCTCTAGTCAGTCCTTTGTTCTGTGAGCGGGCCTGGAAATGTCTTAGGTTAGGGCTTTTCACCTTTTTGTGGGGTAGCTATCCAACAGCTTGTTTTGCTATCCCAAGTTAGTTCCCTCAGATTGCCCTTGGGGCATTCAGGCCTGGTCCTTACTCTAAGCAATGCAGCCTTTGCCTCCCTGCCCAGCCCCCGCTTGCTAGTGGGGGGATGCAGGCATCTGCACTGCTTCTCCCCTGGGAGCTATCGTTGGGCACTGGGCACATAAAATGTGGGTTTTAACTATTTATTTTTCCTCCTGGTTATGTTGCCCTCTGAGGTTCCAAGTCTCACCAGACTCGCCAGAGTGAGTGTTTCCTGGTGTTTGGAAACTTCTTTCTTTTTTAAGACCCCCTTCCTAGGATGGACCTCCATCCTTACTTATTTTGTCTCTCTTTTTATCTTTTATATTTTTTTCCTACCTCCTTTCAAAGACAATGGACTGCTTTTCTGGGTGCCTGATGTCCCCTGCCAGCATTCAGAAGCTGTTTTGTGGAATTTACTCAGCGTTCAAATGTTCTTTTAATGAATTTGTGGGGAAGAAAGTGGTTCCCCATTCTATTCCTCTGCCATCTTAGGACTGCCTCTCAAAGTGCATTTCTAAAGATGGCTTGAAACAGTCTGATCTGGTCAGGAAGAAAGAGCAACTACCAGAAATGCAGTGTAATTATATGTTTATATGCATTCATGGATGCATGCATGTATCTTTCCTTCCACATCCAGAAGGAATATGAAAAGCATATTCATAGGAATTTGTATAATGATTGATAAGCATATTTTACCCTCCTATGGTCACTTGCAGTTTATCATTAAATAAAATAATAAACTAAAGAAATAATTTCTAAAGATAAATGATTGCATTTGGAATTTTCTTTATGTATGTGGGTGGAGGGGATTATGATCTACATATATCTCTGTTTATTTTAATGGTGTGAAAGATCTGGTTCCTTCCATTTTCTTTATCTTTTCTAAATATAAAGTAAAACAGAAATTTAACAGAACATGTAAGAGAATCCTAAAGAACATTGCTGTTACAACCTGAACACAGAAGTAGCTTCCAAAGTGAAGTGATGTAAAATGCTGCAAACCTTTGTCTTGAGTAGACCAGATTTTTAGTAAATAAATCATACACCTCTATACATCACCTTTATAAATTACATGTAAAAAAAAAGTCAACTCCTGGTGCTCACAGATTTGTTTTTATTTATTACAGTACCACAGAAGTAGAAATGCTCAATTGAGAGTAGCTATTGTTAACTGTGGTAAGGCCATTCTGTGAAATGAAGTGCTCAGTTGTTCTTTAAAGAAGTTTATGAATCCATTTTGCTTCAGGCTGAGGAATAAAGTAGAAAAAAGGTTAAAATAAGTAGTAGCATTGAAAAAAAGCTAGTAATTATAGAGAGTTCCTGATGTGTTAAAGGCCACAATAAAACACACAAGTAGAAGCAAAATTGGATGGAATTTTTATGTTTTCTTGTTAAAAATGTAGACCCCTGGATCCTACCCTAGAGTTAGCATTAAAAGCCTGAGATGGGGTCAGAAATAGCATGTTTAATAATTTCTCTGTATGATCCTAATGTTCCCTTAAAGATGTGAAGTAGTAAATACTAGTCCAACCACCAACATTTGTGTAGGAACCAAGTCCTAAGCAATGTTACATTATGAACACAACTACTTTAATGGACTAGGACTTCAAAAGTTGATAATATAAAACCCCAAAAATACATTTAAAATACTGATAGTGTCTCTTAATTCCACCACATTAATACAAGTGTTTTCACATTTGCACATTATTGTCTATTGCTTGTAGAGTAGTTGGAAATTTCATCTAGTTGCAAACCTATAGTATTTTCCTCTGTGTTCTCCCTTAACATTATAGTATAAACTTTCCCCTCTAAACTCAAGGTCTCACAACTTGTATTTTAATAAATAAATGCTATGTTTTATATTTTAGTAAGCCAATTTTCTAATTTTTTACATTTACTTTAATTCCAAAATTTTTGTCTTATAGACAGTATTGCAATTGTCATCTTTATGTGCCGGTTTTTTTCCCTTCTGCTGACTTGTTTTTATTACAATAAGTTTTTACTAATGGGATTATTAAATCAAATAGTACCATCCCATTTGTGACTTCTCCTACATAGTCTCATATAGGTCTAGAAGAAATTTAACCAGTTTGTGCTGGTCCTCTTTTGCCATCACAAGGGAATTAATGGTATAGATATATAGACATACAAATATCTGTATATCTTACTTGGAACTGTTGAGGCTTCAGGGATAATGATGTATTTATTCATTTATTCACTACTCAGAGAGTAGTAGTAGAATTTTTCCCATACATAAAATAATTTTGGGAGTGTTCAGAAAATGGAAATTTCCCTAAGGAAGGCAGATCATGGAATTACAACTTATTCTTAACAATCAGATGTCAGCAAGAAGACATCAAAACTAATGGTGAGTGAGCGGAAAGGTTAGACTAGTTGCACACTTAAAGCAGAGCAAAGCAGCAGTGTATCAACACAGTTACATAACAGGTAAAAAGAAATATCTTGAAACTATATAATTTTTTTTTAATCAAAGATTCATCATGGAACAAATCAGTACTTTGTTCATCTTCCATTTGTTTCTAGTTTGGAATCCTTTAAAAAAAATACAAAAACTGAAACTGTAGTAGAGTTATCACAATTTTCTATGGATGTTTTTATGCCCCTTAGCCTTGCTTTATGCTTACTATGCCCCTTGCCAACTCTGTGTCACTCCCATGAACCATTTTATCTGCCTCCTGATCTGGAAATTTTGTTTCTTCCTTCAGTTAATATCATCTTTCAATGTCATACTCATATTCCATTTCATGATGCAATTTCATAGACTGGTTTTGGTATTAACTAGTTGAGTATTATTGAATAGAAACTTCTCCCATTGTCTTTGCCTTTCAAAAATCTTTCTTATCTTTCATAACCCAGTTCACATATCACCTTTTCACCCTGATTGAATGAGTGAATGAGTAAGTTAATTCATAAACTGGGCAGACTAAAATGTCATACTATCTAGAACCATCTGGATTTTAAAAAATTCCCAGCAATTCTTTCATTCATTTCCTGCTAACTTGTAATAAATTACAAATTAACTGATTTATTAAATTAATATTGAGTGTCAGCCACTCTCTTGGGCATATAGCAAAGAGTTTTTGTCTTCACAGAGCTTACCTTTTACCAAAAGATACACAAAATAAACATAATAGATAAGTAAGTTACATAGTGGAAGGTAGAAAATTTCATAGGAAGAAAAGTAGATGAAGTGAGGACTAGTATGCAGTAGTGGGGATTGTTGCAATTTAAAATTGTATGATTAGATTAACCTCATTGAAAAATTGATATTTGAGCAAATATTTGAAGAGAGAATTAACCACATGGAAATTTGAGGAAACAAGATTCTAGGTTGAAGTGTAGATTTATGCAAAGTCCTATTCCTGGAATGTGTGGAAGGATGCCAGTTATGGTTTCATCAGACTGATGAAAAGGCAACATCAGAGAGAACAGCAAGTCAGATTATCTAGGATCTTATTGGCAATTGTAAGCATTTTGACATTCATTCTGAGTGAAATTAAGTACCATAGTTTGTTGTTGTTCTCAAGTTTTGGTTCATTAGGCTTAATTTAACTTTGTTAATTCTAAATATACATTTTAATAAACTTTATCAATTAAATGATGTTCAATAAATTGAATCCATGTTAAGGATGTGAAGAGGAAAGATTAGAAGCAAGAGATATCTTAGGAGGCTACTGAAGTAATAAAGGAGAGAGATAATAGTGATGAGGACCAGGCTGGTAGCAATGTGGTTCATAAGCGGTCAGATTTTAGATATACGTAGAGTCAACAGGATCCAAGAAAGATTGTGAAAGTAAAAGAATTAAGATGTTTATAATGAATTGTAATCTTATTCTTGATCTTCAAGAAAATGTGTCTTGAGAGTTTAATATTTCCTTTCGGTCTTTGTTAGATAGTTATTATCAAGATAAGGAAATTCTCTATTCCTTTTTATTTTGTTTTTAATATAAATTTATTTAGTTTAATTGGAGGTTAATTACTTTACAATATTGTGTTGGTTTTGCCGTACATAAATTGATGTTTTCATCTTAAGTAAATGCGGAAATTTATCAAATACTTTTCCAAAAACCTACAATTCCAGTTCTCAAGAATAAAGCAGAGGAGCAAAGAACATAATGATAGAAAGTTTGTGTAGTATTTTGACTGTTTCTGTTCTCAGGGAGCTCCCCAGGTGGCTCAGTGGTAAAAAATCTGCCAGCCAAGCAGGAGACAGAAGTTCAGTCCTTGGGTCAGGAAGATCCCCTGGAGAAGGAAATGGCAACTCACACCAGTATTCTTGCCTGGGAAGTCCCATGGACAGAGGAGCCTGCTGGGCTCCAGTCAATGGGATTGTACATGAATTAAAGTTGGACATGACTTAGTGACTAAACAACAACAATTCTCAAGGAAGACTATCTTCAAGATTCTTACTGTTCAGTCACTAAATTGTGTCTGACTCTTTGTGACCATATTGACTGCAGCATGTTAGGCTCCTCTGTCCTTCACTATCTCCTGGAGTTTGCTCAGATTCATGTCCATTGAGTTAGTGAGTCTATCTGACGTTCTCATCCTCTGTTGCCACCTTCTAATGCCCTCAATTTTTCCTAGCATCAAGGTCTTTTCCAGTGAGTCAGCTCTTCACTTCAGGTGGCCAAAGTATTGGAGCTTCAGCTTCAGCATAAGTCTTTTCAATGAATATTCAGAGTTGATTTCCTCTGGGATTTACTCTTTTGATCTCCTTGAAGTCCAAGGGACTCTGAAGAGTCTTATCCGGCACCACAGTTCAAAAGCATCAATGATTTGGCACTCAGCCATATTTATGGCTCAAGTCTCACATCCATAGATGACTACTGGGTAAACCACAGCTTTGACTATAGGGTCGTTTGTTGGCAAAGTGATGTCTTTGTTTTTTTAATATGTTGTCTAGGTTTGTCATAACTTTCTTTCCAAGGAGCAAGCATCTTTTAACTTCATGATTTTAGTCACCATCTGAAGTGATTTTGGAGCCCAAGACAATAAAATCTGTTACTGCTTCACTTTTTCCTCTTCTATTTGCCATGAACTGATGGTACTGGATGCCATGATTCTAGGTTTCTAATTTTCAGTTTTAAGCCATTTTTTTCAGTCTCTTCTTTCATCATCATTAAGAAGCTCTTTAGGTCCTCTTCACTTTCTGCCATTAGGGTGGTATCATCTGTGTATCTGAAAAGAGAAAGTGAAGTCGTTCAGTCGTGTCCAACTCTTTGGGACCTCATGGACAGTAGCCTACCAGGCTCCACAGTCCATGGGATTCTCCAGGCAAGTATACTGGAGTGGGTTGCCATTTCCTTTTCCAGGGGATCTTCCCAACCCAGGGATCAAACCTGGGTCTCCTGCATTGCAGACAGACGCTTTACTGTCTGTGTATCTGATGTTGTTGATATTTCTCTTGGTAATATTACTCCTTGGAAGAAAAGTTATGACCAACCTAGATAGTATTTTCAAAAGCAGACATTACTTTGCCAACTAAGGTCCGTCTAGTCAAGGCTATGGTTTTACCTGTGGTCATGTATGGATGTGAGAGTTGGACTGTGAAGAAGGCTGAGTGCCAAAGAATTGATGCTTTTGAACTGTAGTGTTGGAGAAGACTCTTGCAAGTCCCTTGGACTGCAAGGAGATCCAATCAGTCCATTCTGAAGGAGATCAACCCTGGGATTTCTTTGGAAGGAATGATTCTAAAGCTGAAACTCCAGTACTTTGGCCACCTCATGGGAAGAGTTGACTCATTGGAAAAGGCTCTGATGCCGGGAGGGATTGGGGGCAGGAGGAGAAGGGGACGACCGAGGATGAGATGGTTGGATGGCATCATGGACTCGATGGACGTGAGTCTCAGTGAACTCTAGGAGATAGTGATGGACAAGGAGGCCTGGTGTGCTGCGATTCATGAGGTTGCAAAGAGTCGGACACAACTGAGCAACTGAACTGAACTAAATCTTGATTCCAGCTTGCAACTCATCCAGCGACATTTTGCATAATGCACTCTATATCTGGAAGTTCTTGGATCATGTCCTATTGAAGCCTAGCTTGAAGGATGTTTAGCATAAACTTGCTATCATGTGAAATGAGTGCAATTGTACAGTAGTTTGAACATTATTTGGCATTTTCCTTCTTTGGGATTAGGATTGGAATGAAAACTGACCTTTTCCAGTACTTTGGCCACTGTTGAATTTTCCAAATTTGCTGACATATTGAGTCCATCATTCAGAATTTGAAAGTAGGGTTACAATATACAGCCTTGTGGTATTCCTTTCTCAACTTTTTTCTGTTGCATCTTGACCTGCATACAAGTTTTTCAGAAGTCAGGTAAGGTGTTCTGATATTCCCATCTCTTTAAGAATTTTCCATAGTTTGTCATGATCCACACAGTCAAAGTCTTTAGCATGGTCAATGAAGTAGAAGTTCCAGAAGTTTTTCTGGAACTCTCTTGCTTTCTCAATGATCCATTGAATGTTAGCAATTTGAACCCTGATTCTTCTGCCTTTTCTAAACCAAGCTTGTACATCTGGAAGTTCTTTGATCATGTCTTATTGAAGCCTGGTTTGGAGAATTTTGAAGATAACCATGCTAACATGTTAAATGAGTGCATTTGTACAGTAGTTTGAATACTCTTTGGCATTTCCCTTCTTTAGGATTGCAATAAAAACTGATCTTTTCAAGTCCTGTGACCACTGATGAGTCTTCCAAATTTGCTGACATATTGAGTCCAGCACTTTAATCACATTCTTTTAGGATTTTAAGTAAATCAGCTGGAAATGCGTCATCTCCATTAGCTTTGTTGGTAGTAATGCTTCCTAAGGCCTACTTGACTTAACACTCAAAGATGTCTGGATCTAGATGAGTTACCATACCATCATGGTTATTTGTATCATTAATACATTTTTTTAATATAGTTCTTCTGTGCATTATTGTCAACACTTCTTAATCTCTTTTGCTTTGGTTAGGTCCATATCGTTTCTGTCCTTTATCATGCCCATCTTTTTTATGAAATGTTCCCTTGATATCTCCAAATTTCTTGAAGATATTTCTAGTATCCTATTCTATTGTTTTCCTCTATTTCTTTGCATTGCTTACTTAAAAGCCCTTCTTATCTCTCCTTGCTATACTCTGGAAATTTGCAGTCAGTTGGGTATAGCTTTCCCTTTCTCCTTTG
>SJYT01074615.1:55769-127024 GCA_006410635.1 Cephalophus harveyi | reverse complement strand
CATTTAACTTATATGCAGAGTACATCATGAGAAACGCTGGACTGGAAGAAACACAAGCTGGAATCAAGATTGCCGGGAGAAATATCAATAACCTCAGATATGCAGATGACACCACCCTTATGACAGAAAATGAAGAGAAAGTCAAAAGCCTCTTGATGGAAGTGAAAGAGGAGAGTGAAAAAGTTTGTTTACAGCTCAACATTCAGAAAACGAAGATCATGGCATCTGGTCCCATCACTTCATGGGAAATAGATGGGGAAACAGTGGAAACAGTATCAGACTTTATTTTTTGGGGCTCCAAAATCACTGCAGATGGTGACTGCAGCCATGAAATTAAGACGCTTACTCCTTGGAAGAAAGGTTATGACCAACATAGATAGTGTATTCAAAAGCAAAGACATTACTTTGCTGACTAAGGTCCGTCTAGTCAAGGCTATGGTTTTTCCTGTGGTCATGTATGGATGTGAGAGTTGGACTGTGAAAAAGGCTGAGCACTGAAGAATTGATGCTTTTGAACTGTGGTGTTGGAGAAGACTCTTGAGAGTCCCTTGGACTGCAAGGAGATCCAACCAGTCCAGTTCTGAAGGAGATCAGCCCTGGGATTTCTTTGGAAGGAATGATGCTAAAGCTGAAACTCCAGTACTTTGGCCACCTCATGCGAAGAGTTGACTCATTGGAAAAGACTCTGATGCTAGGGGGGATTGCGGACAGGAGGAGAAGGGGATGACAGAGGATGAGATGGCTGGATGGCATCACGGACTCAATGGGCGTGAGTCTGAGTGAACTCAGGGAGTTGGTGATGGACAGGGAGGCCTGGTCTGCTGCGATTCATGGGGTCACAGAGAGTCGGACACGACTGAGCGACTGAACTGAACTGAACTGAAAAGGGTTTAATGGAGAAAATCATATTCCTTCAATTGCAGCAAGAATCTGGAAATGGAAAAGTCAAGCCAAAAATCTTTTATATCTTTGGCAAGATTTACGTCTGCCCCACAGGGAGGTGGTCTCAGACCCTGTTCACAGCTGCAGAGCCAGCTGCTCAGTACTCTGGGGCATGAGGGATGGACAGAAGAAGCCAGGATCATGACAGCAGAACAATAAAATGTCATGTTCCCCTGTTTTTTCCAAAATAAGTCCAATCGAGATTTTCTGTCAGGTCCAAACAGCCATGCGTGGACAGGAAGCTGATACACTATCCACAAGTGTAACTACATAAAGATACAGAGTCCAATTCATCTCTTCTAAAAGAAGGAGAAATGCGGAATCTTTTAAAAATAACTCACTTATGGTACAAAAATCATTCTCATCCTATTATTTTTGGGTAAATTTCAAATTTTAGTAAAAATGAGAACTTCATTTAATTACTTGAGTGCATGATATACAGGTTTTTCTTTTTCTCTTCGCTTATTTTCAGAAACATAGGTAGATTAAGGGCTTCCCTGGTGGCTCAGTGGTAAAGAATCCACCTGCAATGCAGGAGCCACAGGAGATGTGGGTTCAATCCCTGGATCAGGAAGATTCCTTTGAGGAGAGCATGACAATCCATTTCGGTATTCTTGCCTGGGAAAATCCCATGGACAGAGGAGCCTGACAGACTGCAGTCCATAGGGTTGCAAAGAGTCAGAAATTAATGAAGCGACTGAGCACAGAACACCTGTGGATTAAAGTACCATTTAGTAGCTCCAATATATGTTTCTCTGCCATGCAGATATTATTGAGATCAATTATGCTTGATAATTTAAGACTCTTCCAAAGGGGAGGGCAAAGCTAACTTCATGAATGCTCCCTGCTTCTCCTCTGACTCAATTTTACTTTCCCTCCATTCCTTGGTGGTACCATGTCTCTGTCCTTGGTGGTTTTTATAGCGCTTCTCAACTTAGAATCAATTATGAATCAATTAATAGATTATTTGCTATCTTCCTCTAGATCATTAATAAAGTTGCTGATGTAGGTCTCCTGTGTTTTTCTTTTCTACTGAGAATAATGGAAATTTCTCTTTGCCAAAGCATTTTACTTTTCTATCACATTTATTATTGTATTGCTTTCATCATCTACACAGCCCAACACAGTAGTAACCAGTATGTTATAGCATAGACATGTACCTTAAATAGTGTTTAGCCTGGAGGAAGACTAGAATATGTTTATCTTGAAAAAATACATTATATATATATATATATATATATATATATATATATATATAAATATAAATAAAGAAATGGTATGGACCTAACAGAAGCAGAAGATATTAAGAAGAGGTGACAAGAATACACTGATCTATATATAAAAGATCTTAATGACCTGGATAACCATGATCGTGTAATCACTCAACAAGAGCCAGACAGTTGGAGTGCAAAGTCAAGTGGGCCTTAGGAAACATCACTACAAACAAAGCTAGTGGAGGTTATGGGGTTCCAGCTGAGCTATTTCAAATTCTAAAAGATGATGCTGTGAAAGTGCTGCACTCACTATGCCAGCACATTTGGAAAACTCACCAGTGGCCACAGGACTGGGAAAGGTCAGTTTTCATTCCAATCCCAAAGAAAGTAAATGCCAAAGAATGTTCAAACTACCACACAATTGCGCTCATTTCACATGCTAGCAAAGAAATGCTCAAAATCTTTCATTCTAGGCTTCAACAGTACATGAACTGAGAACTTCCAGATATACAAGCTGGATTTAGAAAAGACAGAGGAGCCAGAGATCAAATTGCCAACATCCATTGGATCACAGAAAAAGCAAGAGAATTCCAGAAAAAACATCTACTTCTGCTTCATTGATTATGCTAAATCCTTTGTGTGGATCACAATAAACTATGGAAAGTTCTTAAAGAGATGGGAATACTGGACCATCTTACCTGCCTCCTGAGAACCCTGTATGCAGGTCAAGAAGCCACAGTTAGAACCGGACATGGAACAACAAACTGGTTCCAAATTGGGAAGAGTACATCAAGGCTGTATATTGTTACCCTGCTTATTTAACTTATATGCAGAGTGCAGCATGTAAAATGCTGGGCTGGATGAAGCAGAAGCTGGAATCAAGATTGCAGGGAGAAATACCAATAACCTCAGATATGTAGATGAAACCACCCTTATGGTAGAAAGCAAAGAGGAACTAAAGAGCTTCTCAATGAAAATGAAAGAGGAGAGTGAAAAAACTGGCTTTTAAAACTCAACATTAATAAAACAAAGATTATGGCATCTAGTCCCATACTTTATGGCAAATAGATGGGTAAACAATGGAAACATTGTTTTCTTGGGCTCCAAAATCACTGCAGATGGTGACTCCAGCCATGAAATTAAAAGACACTTGCTTCTTGGAAGAAAAGCTATGATAAACCTAGACAGCATATTCAAAAGCAGAGACATCACTGCCAACAAAGGTCCCTTAAAGTCAAAGCTATAATTTTTCTAGTAGTTATGTATGGTTGTGAGAGTTGGATCATAAACAAAACTGAGGATCAAAGAATTGATGCTTTGAACTCTGGTGTTAGAGAAGACTCTTGAGAGTCCCTGGATAGCAAGATCAAACTAGTCAGTTGTAAAGGAAATCAACCCCGAATATTTATTGGAAGAACTGATGCTGCAGCTGAAGTCCAATACTTTGGCCATCTGATATGAAGAGCGACTCGCTGGAAAAGACCCTGAGCTGGGAAAGATTGAAGGCAGGAGAAGGGGATGACAGAGGATGAGATGGTTGGATGGCATCACCAACTCAATGGACATGACTTTGAGCAAACTCTGGGAGATGGTGAAGGTCAAAGAAGTCTTGCATGCTGCAGTCCATGGGGTCACAAAGAGTCAGACAGGACTGAGGGACTGAAGAACAACAACAATACACATACATTTTGTCTTATTCATTAAGGTACCTCCAAGCACTAATATGGTATGAAACAGACCTTGGCACATGTCCGTCATACGAACCAGCAGTGTCACAGATGCAGAAAGAGGATATATGGTTCCTTGTGTTCCACTCCTCCCATCCCAAGCCCTTACAGCATCCACTAATGAAGTGGGTGAATTTCCTTATTAGTGAAAAGCAGAGTTTCTAAGTTGAATCTTTTGGGTCCTTTGGACACTTTAGCAATTTTTTTTTGTGGAAAAGTTAAAATTAGCACATAGATCACTACTCCAAATTATTCTCTGAGAGAGTTCAGGACTATCTTACCTAAAGAAGTAATTGACTATTTCAGCAAAATTGCCAGACCCATAAAAATGCATCTACTGAAATAGTAAAAAGTTTTGTGGAAATTCTGCTGTGACGATTTACATGGTATTTTATTTGTATATTGTGTTTCATTCAAACTTATTTTTCATAATTTCTCCTTTACTTCCAAATAAGTGAAAGGAACACTAGAATACACACACACACACATACACTCACACACTTTTCACTAATTAGTATCATTAGCCAACTCCACGCACCAGAGCACAATGTAGCATTTTTAAAAAGGAAATCGAGACTCCTCCAGATATTTAAGGGTTCTTCTTTTATGCACCTAATGGTTCAGAGTAAGTGTGTTGACTTTATAAACTAGAAAATAATCTTTCTACAACATTATTCACAATGAAAGCTAAAACATTCACAATGAAAAATGAGATAAAAAATCACAATTTTAGAGTTAACACTAAGAATGTTTAAATCTTGATTTAAAGTGGCAACTATTTTAAACCCTAAGAAGTACATATAAGAGAAAAGATGATCAAAGTCAAAGTAATAGTCTCAACTACAGAAAAGTGTAGAAGTCTTGTTTGTTAAATGAAAATAACTGGTCAAATAGGATAGTCACAGAGCTAGCTACTGGAAAATGAGGAAATGCCAATTAAAGAGAGCGCTGGGTCCCAGCAAGCACTGACTGGCCAGTAAGCATCATGAGCTTGCATCTAGAAGTTAAGTGGCTTAAATGTCTATTAGGCATGCCTGTGGAGTGAGTGTTCTCATGCCATACCATCGTAATATGGCAATAAATGATCCCCTACCCAGAATGTTGCTTCAGTACCAGTCTAGTTCAAAAATAAATATCTAGGCACTTCATCTTCTAAATCGGCTCTGACCAAAGCAGGGAAACAAAAAAGAGACACATTTTTCAAATCTGTGTTATGTGTTTGGATTTAATAGAATGTTTCCTTTAAAAGCTTGGGATACACAAATCATTCCAGGATTTAGAAAGGACTGCATGGTAAAGAGAGTAAGTGTTGGTCCCAAGAGGAGAGGGCAGGGACAGACCCTCCACTCTGGGTGGGATTTCTGGCAGGTGGCTGAGGTCATGAGGATATAATACAAAAAGTGTCACCTTTCCAGGAAATCTTGATTAGCACTCCATCCTTTTACTTGCCTCCTTCTTATTACTCCACAATATATTTGAGTTATCTGTACTTATCTTTCCTCATAAGCTTATTAATGAGAGTGACCCTCAAGAAGTCACCTATGGAACCTTCATGGGGCCAACAGAATAACCCACTATGTACACAGTAGGCACTCGCTAAAATGTGGAATAAATAAACTGAATTTAACAAACTGCTACTATATCAATTATCAAATATTTGTTACTTATTTAATAGGTACAGTATAGATGGTAACTATTTTAACTTTTCTTAACTAATAATTAAAATTTTCAGATACATAGGGAAAATTTAAAGTGAATTACTGAGTATGGAATTAGCGTGAAATCAAGAGAGAAAAAATTGTTATCAATGACGAAAAATCATTCCTGGGAATTGAATAATCTATATCACATGTTAAAAACAGTGAAAAGAAGTATAAAGCACTGCTGCTGCTAAGTCACTTCAGTCGTGTCCGACTCTGTGCGACCCCATAGACGGCAGCCCACCAGGTTTCACCGTCCCTGGGATTCTCCAGGCAAGAACACTGGAGTGGGTTGCCATTTCCTTCTCCAATGCATGAAAGTGAAAAGTGAAAGTGAAGTCACTGAGTCGTGTCCAACTCTCAGCGACCCCATGGACTGCAGCCCACCAGGCTCCTCCGTCCATGGGATTTTCCAGGCAAGAGTACTGGAGTGGGGTGCCATTGCCTTCTCCTAGATAAACATTTAGTGAGTTGCCCACATTAACCACAAACCCACAAATTTCACATTATTACTTACCTTAACTATGAACCTATGATTTTTTTTTTCAAATCAGCTTTAAAAAAAATAAAAAGAAAGGCAAGCAAACATATTTCCAACTTCCCTGTTCAGCATGTCTGAATCCATAAAACTGTCACAAAAAATCAGTTCACCCATAAAAATTCTCAAGCCTTGGATCTCTGCAAGTACTTTACACCAAGTATATTATTCACAGTTACACAAATAGGTACATTGACAATTCTACTCATACTGCATCAAGTCTGGGGATTATACTTCCAAAACAAAGAATATAATTGGAGGCAGAAAGAAATGCTAAATTTGGTTTGTACCAATAGATGGCTTAATAACATATTTTCTTCAAGCCTTGGATCTCTGCAAGTACTTTACACCAAGTATATTATTCACAGTTACACAAATAGGTACATTGACAATTCTACTCATACTGCATCAAGTCTGGGGATTATACTTCCAAAACAAAGAATATAATTGGAGGCAGAAAGAAATGCTAAATTTGGTTTGTACCAATAGATGGCTTAATAACATATTTTCTGACAGTACATCCTTGATGTAAGTGATATACATCTAACAGATATTAAGCCTGTTCAGCTGCTACTAGATGCAGCTCATTTTTAATAAGCATTACTGGCTGCTATAAATGGACCGAGTTAGTATTTATATTTATCCAGACTTTACTTTTGAAGAGTATAATTTGGTATTTATTCTACAATAACAAATAAATATATTTTACTTAGTTTCACACTCAGTTATCTACCTTCATACTTTTTAATTATACAGACTGGGGAAATTGTAGCTGGATGGGTGAGAGAGATTTGTTTCTTAGATTAAGAAAGAACCGTGAGATGAGTGGTTTTTAAGTGGGGGCAGTTTGTGCTTCCAGATGATATTTGATAATATCTGAAGACATTTTTTTGAATATCACAATAGGTGCCATTGCCTTTCATAAGCATATACTCCTAAATTTATAAGCACCAAATTGCCACCGGCAAAGCCCTTGAATTATAAGTCACATTTGTGACAGAGACACTAACTACAATGAAGACTAGTGATACTCTGGTTACAAGGTAATAGTTAAGGAATCATGCTGCTTTGTTGTTGTATTTTAGAGTCTTAATTATACAACAATGTAATCTTGTACATTGCTGATAGTACAAGAGAAAGCTATAACTTAGTTCCTTCCTAAATTAATGCTGGAGAAATCATTTGACCTTAGTGTGTGTGTGTTTGTTGTTTAAATAGATCGGTAATACTTAGGACAGGTAAGGGAGAACCAACTCAGTCAGGGCAAATTTGACTTTTTAAGGAAATAATTAGCCTTTATTCATAGAAGAACTATTTTTTAAAAATTAACTTCTACTATTTTTTTCATATCTGTAATGTTTTTCTCTTTTACAAGATGTGGGATGATTCAAGATATGGATGGGAAGTCTTTAGGAATGTGTGAGTCCTTTATTTTGATGCCTTTTGCTTTATAACTTTAATCCTACAAATGAAACCCTTAATGAAGCAACAAAATTGTCTCATTTCCCACTAAAAGGAAAGACACTTGGTCTGGAAATTTATCTGGCTCATTCCCAGCATTACAGCATGGCATTAAGAAATGCTCTAAGCAGAGGCAATAATGTATCAGAAATATCCCAAATTCTTCTGTGTCAAAAGTCATTACTCTGGGACTTCCCTGGTGGTCCAGTGGCTAAGATTCTGTGCTACCAGTGGAGGGGGCCTGGGTTCGATCCCTGGTCAGGGAATTATTAAAAATCCCACATGCAGCAACTAAGAGTTTGCATGGTGCAACTAAAAATTCCACATGCCCCAGCTAAAGATCCCAAATGCTGCAAATAAGACCTGGCACAGCCAATAAATAAAAATAAATATGCAAATAAAAAGTCATTAGTCTGATTTTATCCTATTAGTATAATGAAATCTAGCAACACATATGCAAACACATTTTTAAAAATACTAAATTAGTTAAAAGCCAAATTTAAAGAATTTTGAATTATTAAACATTTTGGATCATTTCTGCTTTATTACCATATTCTAAGATTAAACTCTCAGTGGGTAAAGAATCCCCCAGCAATGCAGGAGACACAGGTTTGATCCTTGGGTCAGGCAGATCCCCTGGAGGAGGAAATGGCAACCCACTCAAGTATTCTTGCCTGAAAAATCTCATGGACAGAATAGCCTGGGGGGCTAGAGTCCACAGGGTCACAAGGAGTAGGACATGACTGAGCCACTGACCACACACACACATAAGATTAAACTCAGAAAGAAATAAGAGAATTGTGGTGATTCACTGCTGACCTTCAGTCACTCCTGCTTCCCCTGCCTGTGACAAGAAGTTTCAGTTTTCTAGCTGCCTTACTCCCATCTCTACTTCGGTCCAGTCTTGACTTCTGGCTTGACCACTGCCTGCACATTCTATTTTTCCTGTGCATGCCCACTCTATTAAACTTGATATTCTTTAGGTATAAACTGATCTAGATTTATGAGTTTATTTTCCTTGATTCATCCTGAATTTTAGTCCAGTTAACAATGACACCATTGAACCACTGAGTGACACCAATGAACAATGACAACATTTATATGATAGGACCATCTCCCCCGCATAGGTCCTCTGTACACACTCATGCACAAGTCCCTGTACGCACATATGTATATGCACACACAGTAGTGATGGATGCTCAAAAGGGTGAGAATACAGAGGCAGTAAATCACAGGAATCCGATTCAGGTGAACCTATTGCTGGTCACAGTAATTCAGGAATCTGCATACTACCGATGGAATATTAGGGTAAAAGACATGCACTGTTTCGTTCCTGAAGATAACTGATTTAAGTTCTGACCTTCAGTCTATTTCCTATTGCAAAACAGGTGAGTCATTTAGACTTTCTGTATCTTAGTTTTTTCATAAGTAAAATGAAGTTCATAATACTTTCCCTGACCTCTCGGAAGCAGTCTTAGAGTAGCTCTATGAATAAAATGATGTGATATACCTGGAAATATTTCATAAGATGTAAAACAATATCTGCTTATACTTTCCCATGGTAACATATGGTAGATAAAAAGGAAATGGTCACATATAGGGATGACTATAAGGAAAATAATGATTTATACAAATCATTCAAAAACTTTCTCTCTTTATACAATGGTATCTACTAAATACATAAAGTCAATTATGCCTTTCTTTAAATTCTCAATTTGCAATAGTTATTTGTATGCACTAAGTGTTCTTGCCTGGAGAATCCCAGGGATGGGGGATCCTGGTGGGCTGCTGTCTATGGGGTCACACAGAGTCAGACATGACTGAAGCAACTCAGCAGCAGCAGCAGCATACTAACAAAGCATCCTTTCTGCAACTGAGTTATTATCTATTAGAATGATTATCATCTATGAGAGCAAAAGAAAAAAAGAAAATCCACAGTGGCAAACAGTAAAGCCAGGCCAGCCTGCCATCCCCAGAACAGTAAAAAGTCCTCCCTAGACATGCTTTCTGTCTTTTACTATCACTAGGGAGCATCTTGTCCAGCCATAAATGCATTCTCACATATGCATATATATGTGTGTATTGCTCTATTTTCAGGTTCATATTCTTAAAGGAGCATAAATACATATTCCATGAAGGTGGTACAGGTGAGGAGAAGGGCAACAGAGAAGGAGCAGAACCACCAAATTAAGAGTTGAGTACAGCTCCACAGTCAGTTCTAGAACAACCTGTGTTCCTTTGGTTGTCACATCAACAGTGTCTCTCTACATTTGCATAAAAAATGAAAAAAAAAAGGAAGACAAAAATTTTGAAAAGAAAATTTGACACTGAGACCAGGAGAAAACTGATTCCTATCCCAATCACAAGTGGAGTTTGGATCAGTCCCAGGAATATTTATATATGGTTAGAAATAGCTCCTCCTGGTTCGTTTGAAGAATCCTGGTCCCTTTAGAAACTAAATCATCACCTTAATCACACCATAATTCAAGATTCCCCATTTTCTTGTCATTGGTAGGGTGGAAAAGCCACGGGTTCTGTAGTATAGTAGCTTTAGGCAAGTTACTTAGTGAGAAAGAAAACAGGTTTAGGCTGAGAAGCCGGTTTCCTGCTCTGCATTTTAGTTCCATCACATTCTCCACTCTGTGATCTTGGGACACTTGCTTACCTCTCTGTGCCTGGTTTTTCTCATCCGAAATGAAAACTACAGTAGTATCTACTTCAATGAGTAGTTGTAATGTTAAGTAAGGTTAGTTTGAAACATGGAGAGCAGTGCCTGGCCCTAAATGGGTCCACTCTTACTGAAAAGCTTCAGTGTTTTTCTTCAGTGAAACAGAAACAATTACTATGTCTCCATATTGTGATCATTAAACGGGCTAAAGTATTAAGAGTACCTAGGCCCTAATGCTGGGAGGGGTTGGGGGCAGGAGGAGAAGGGGATGACAGAGGACGAGATGGCTGGATGGCATCACTGACTCGATGGGCGTGAGTTTGAGTGAACTTCAGGAGTTGGTGATGGACAACGTGCTGCGTGCTGCGATTCATGGGGTCGCAAAGAGTCGGACACGACTGAGCGACTGAACTGAACTGAAAAGAGTGAATTCTGGAAGAGCCTAAAAAATCTTTGTGCCCATCACTTTTCATAATTTGAATCTTAAGGCAATGGCACCCCACTCCAGTATCCTTGCCTGGAAAATCCCATGGACGGAGGAGCCTGGTGGGCTGCAGTCCGTGGGGTTGCAAAGAGTCGGACACGACTGAGTGACTTCTTTCACTTTTCACTTTCCTGCACTGGAGAAGGAAATGGCAACCCACTCCAGTGTTCTTGCCTGGAGAATCCCAGGGATGGCGGAGCCTGGTGGGCTGCCATCTCTGGGGTCGCACAGGGTCGGACACGACTGAAGTGACTTAGCAGCAGCAGGAAATTTTCCTGTAGAAATCTCATTTTGGAGCTAAATTCAGATAGCTCCAGGTATTGTTGTTTAATTCAATGTCTTGTTTAGTAATAGGCATACCTTGGTAAATCTCCTTTTAGGGGCCTGGGTCCTCCTATGTCAGGTCCCTATTAACAATAGTTAGTCCTCAAAAGTCCATAAGNGCAGCAGCAGGAAATTTTCCTGTAGAAATCTCATTTTGGAGCTAAATTCAGATAGCTCCAGGTATTGTTGTTTAATTCAATGTCTTGTTTAGTAATAGGCATACCTTGGTAAATCTCCTTTTAGGGGCCTGGGTCCTCCTATGTCAGGTCCCTATTAACAATAGTTAGTCCTCAAAAGTCCATAAGTATGAAATTGAAAGCAGAATAATGCAGCATGGTTACAATGCAGCCATGTAAACTGAGGGTCTAATGCCATCTCTGAAACTTTCTTAGAGGACTTATGGCATACATGTGCCTAGGGAGCTCAGGCCTTGAATGCCTCACCACTTGTGATCAGATAGAATGATCTCTCTTCAGGTCAGCCTGGACAGAGGACAACAAAAGGTCCATGTTGTACTTTCTGATCTGCTGTGATCTGCTGGTCAGACATTCGACTTCCTCCTAGGTGAGGCATACTCTATGATATGTGGACCCTCAGTTGCAAGAACAAGGCAGGTTTCTTCTTCTTCTCAGTGCCAGAATGGCAATTACACTCTCACAGAAGTGGCAAGAAGCTAAACCCCTTTGTTCTCCTTTGAACTGTGGATTCTCTTCTTTCCTCCTGACTAGGCTGAGTGAGGATGAGAAGCAATTTTAAAGTTGCTTTTGTTATGCTCTATTTTCAGGTTCATATTCTTAAAGGAGCATAAATACATATTCCATGAAGGTGGTACAGGTGAGGAGAAGGGCAAACAGAGAAGGAGCAGAACCACCAAATTAAGAGTTGAGTACAGCTCCACAGTCAGTTCTAGAACAACTTGTGTCCCTCTGGTTGTCACATCAACAGTGTCTCTCTACATTTACATTAAAAAAATGAAAAAAAGGAAGACAAAAATTTTGAAAAGAAAATTTGAGACTGAGACCAGGAGAAAACTGATTTCTATCCCAGTCACAAGTGGAGTTTGGATCAGTCCCAGGAATATTTATATATGGTTAGAAATAGCTCCTCTTGGTTCGTTTGAAGAATCCTGGTCCCTTTAGAAACTAAATCATCACCTTAATCANAAAAAGGAAGACAAAAATTTTGAAAAGAAAATTTGAGACTGAGACCAGGAGAAAACTGATTTCTATCCCAGTCACAAGTGGAGTTTGGATCAGTCCCAGGAATATTTATATATGGTTAGAAATAGCTCCTCCTGGTTCGTTTGAAGAATCCTGGTCCCTTTAGAAACTAAATCATCACCTTAATCACACCATAATTCAAGATTCCCCATTTTCTTGTCACTGGTAGGGTGGAAAAGCCACGGGTTCTGTAGTATAGTAGCTTTAGGCAAGTTACTTAGTGAGAAAGAAAACAGGTTTAGGCTGAGAAGCCGGTTTCCTGCTCTGCATTTTAGTTCCATCACATTCTCCACTCTGTGATCTTGGGACACTTGCTTACCTCTCTGTGCCTGGTTTTTCTCATCTGTGAAATGAAAACTACAGTAATATCTACTTCAATGAGTAGTTGTAATGTTAAGTAAGGTTAGTTTGAAACATATAGAGCAGTGCCTGGCCCTAAATGGGTCCACTCTTACTGAAATGCTTCAGTGTTTTTCTTCAGTGAATCAGAAACAATTACTATGTCTCCATATTGTGATCATTAAACCGGCTAAAGTATTAAGAGTACCTAGGCCCTAATGCTGGGAGGGGTTGGGGGCAGGAGGAGAAGGGGATGACAGAGGATGAGACGGCGAGATGGCATCACTGACTCGATGGACGTGAGTTTGAGTGAACTCCGGGAGTTGGTGATGGAAAACGTGCTGCGATTCATGGGATCGCAAAGAGTCGGACACGACTGAGCGACTGAACTGAACTGAACTGAGTGAATTCTGGAAGAGCCTAAAAAATCTCTGTGCCCATCACTTTTCATAATTTGAATCTAGGAAATTTTCCTGTAGAAATCTCATTTTGGAGCTAAATTCAGATAGCTCCAGGTATTGTCGTTTAATTCAATGTCTTGTTTAGTAATAGGCATATCTTGGGAAATCTCCTTTTAGGGGCCTGGGTCCTCCTATGTCAGGTCCCTATGAACAACAGTTAGTCCTCAAAAGTCCGTAAGTATGAAATTGAAAGCAGAATAATGCAGCATGGTTACAGTGCAGCCATGTAAATTGAGGCTCTAATGCCATCTCTGGAACTTTCTTAGAGGATTTGTGGCATACATGTGCCTAAGGAGCTCAGGCCTTGAATACCTCACCACTTGTGATCAGATAGAATGACCTCTCTTCAGGTCAGCCTGGACAGAGGACAACAAAAGGTCCATGTTGTACTTTCTGATCTGCTGCGATCTGCTGGTCAGACATTTGACCTCCTTCTAGGTGAGGCATACTCTATGATATGTGGACCTTCAGTTGCAAGAACAAGGCTGGTTTCTTCTTCTCAGTGCCTGAGTGGCAATTACACTCTCACAGAAGTGGCAAGAAGCTAAACCCCTTTGTTCCCCTTTGAACTGTGGATTCTCTTCTTTCCTCCTGACTAGGCTGAGTGAGGATGAGAAGCAATTTTAAAGTTGCTTTTGTTTTGATTCTTGCTATGAGTTCCTGTTTTCTATGAAAAATCTCTCTCATTTAGAAGGAGGAAAAAAAAAAAAAAAACTGCCTTTAAGTTGTACCTTTGAAAGAATAAAATTAGTCTTGGAATCCTGGCTCCAATTTCTAGTTAAAATTTTCAGTCACTATGCAATTAAAAACAACTCCACAGCTATTTAAAGAAAATGTTGTTGCCTTCTGAGTCATTACAAAGTAAATATAAAAAATATGCTAAGTTCTCAAAGGAAAAAAAAATGGGCTTTGTACCACAAAGGGTTTACTCTTTATCTCCTTTCAGCAGTAAGGAAAAATAAAAGTGCTTACAATAAATTATAATGCACTTAGGCTGAGCATCCTGGTGTATGATGCATGGATGAGGCTACAAAGTCAGGAGACTATTTTCCATAAGTCTGACTTGAAAACCTAGGCCCTTCCTCCTTCATAGTCTTATCATTCCCAGCATTATGTAAATATTATCATTGGAACAGAATCAAGTTAGAATATGACTCATCATTACATGCATTTAGATATAATTTGGATCAAATTTATGCCCTCTAAGATATGACAATTAATAGATATAGCATGTTTGATATAACAGTTAACATCTAGTAAGTATGTAAATAAATTGATAATGAGACTGTCAGCACTACCATTAGAAAAGGGCTTTGTTATCTACATTGCTTTTACTGGTAGAGGTAGACATAAGCGAAATAAAGGCAGATAAATATAAAGAACAATAGAAGTCTTGATGTTTTAAATGTACTTTGTGGATTCAAATGTGAAATAGGGGACTCTAGCAGCTGCAACTTGTAGGAACACATGCTATCAAACAGATCCATCTCAGCTGAAGGAAATGTAGTGGTCCCCTCGCCCAGCTGACAAGAAGCTGATAGATCACTGATGAATGCTTATAAATCACAAGGACAGATCTCACATGGAGAATTATAATCATGGGGATTTTTCTGACTTCCATGGTTGCTTTTTCCATCACCCACTCTCTCCCTCACCTCACCTCTATGTTTCCTGTCTCCATTATTTTTTTCTCCAGAACTTTCTTCCAAAGGACAGTACTATTTGGAGGACTTCATCCTTGTATGACAAGCTAAGTATTTTTGTGGTTTTTCTTCCTTCTCTAGCCTCACTCTCCCCCCTCATTTAAACCCTTCCTTGAAGACCTGTTTCTCCTTGAACAGATCAACAATCAGGACATGAATGGCGCTTGAAATTAGGGTGATTAAAAAAAAGAGCCTCAGAAGTTACTGAAAGAACAAGTATGAAGGTAAGAGCTGATGAGTTTGAGATGAAAGCCTACCTGCGAGAGCGCTTGTAAGGTTCTCAGATTACTCAAACGGGAGAGTGGTACCTGCAACCTCAATCCCCAGCCTAATAAAGCACTAACCCCGGGAGGCCAATAAAGATGAGGAGAAGTAACTATGTCTGGATTTGGGAAAGAGAAAAAGTCAAAGACCATCACTCCTGGGCTACTAAATCTACAGAAAAGCTTAACTCTGAAATTTCACAGCCAGCCTGAGTTAAGAGGAGAGCCACAGAAGCTACAAGGTCATGTTCTGAGTTCTAGAAAGACCCTTATGATTCAAAAGCACCATCCTTTAGCCTTAGAGCATCTGTATTCCATTTCCGCCCTCTCCCCCACCCCAATCCCTGCGGCACTTTGACTGAATTATAGAAAAGGCATCTTCTCTCACAGTGACTCAGAAAATATGGTTGTTAAATGAAAGGACAGGCAGCGAAAGGGAAAGAGCTTAATCTAATACAGCATTGTTTTTAAATACTTCCTTTATTTCTTCTGGATTATTTATCACTATTTTGACATGGCACCAGGAAATCTGTTGAAATCGGTATATGTGCTCAGGAACCTAACCTGAATAGCAGCCAGAATTATATTGACTAATTTGATATTAATTATAATGTTGATATTAATAGTCAATATTACTTTGATTAATAGCCACTCTCCTTCACGAACATGTCACCTTCATCTGGCTTTCTCAAGACCACTTTCAGAGTGATGTTGTTAATCCACTAATTGCCAAATCCAGCAGGTTTATTTTAAGTATCTGTCCTATTTAATCGCATCATAGCTGTCAACACTATTCACTGCCTGTTTTTCATTTTCTTGAGTCTTTTCCTGAATCTGCTATTTCACACTTTGCACAATCAGCACCTCTTTCTCCACTTACTTTTCATATATTGTTATCCAGGATTGTATTTTTTCTTATTTCTTGGCTTCATGGAGTAGTTTTCATATACTTATCAGTTTTTTGGCTTTAATTACACTTCATCAGATTGAAATTTAAAACAGCATATTCAGCTATTCCACATAGATTAACTGAAGGCACCTCAAATTCAGCATATTTTGAACTGAAATTCATTATCTCCTATCATTCTTTGTCTTTCCAAATTCCCGATCTTAGTTCCACAGAATCATAATCCATCTATGATTATGTGGTTAGTAGCCACAGAGCTATCCTTGCTTCCTTCTTCTCCTGCAGGTCATTTTTGTGATCAAATGTTCTTTTCACATTTTTCTCCACCTGAGATCAGCCTTTACTCTCCATCCTCACTGCCGCCACTATTGCCTGGGACCTTTTCATCTGTGATCAACATCACTTTCTACTGGTGTTCTAGCCTCCAGTGTGGTACCTCTTACCCTGCACCATCCATCACTCATACAGAAGAGAACGTTCATAAAGCTGATCATGTTTAAATGCACTTCATCTTTTTATTTTAAAAGTTCACATAGATTAGTGTTAAGTCAGTTCAGCCTATCTTTGTAGCCTGGTCTCTTGACATTACATTCCCTCTGAGCTGCTACAAATCTTATTCTTTATCCAGACACTAATCTAATTCCTCCTAGCTCTTGTTTACCTTTCATCTAAAGTATGTTTTGCAGCCTTAGTCAATTGGCAAGTTCAAACTGACTATACGGAATCCACCTCAGATGTGCCCTCCCCGGTGAAGCATTCACCAGTTTCCTTAGTTGCTTGCCTGCCTGTGCTGCTGCTGCTAAGTCGCTTCAGTCGTGTCCGACTCTGTGCAACCCCATAGACGGCAGCCCACCAGGCTCCCCCATCCCTGGGATTCTCCAGGCAAGAACACTGGAGTGGGTGCCTGCCTGTGCTAGTGTTAGAATTCTTTGTTGTTCTGCTTCTTGTGACAAGTTTAAGAGTGAAACAAGACCAGGTCCTCTCAATCTTTGCATTTCTATTGCCATACAAAGTCCCTGACACATAAAAACTCTCAATAGTCATTGGATGGATGAATAAATATACCAAGAATCTCTCTGCTCTCATCTCACATTCTTAGAGGTATCTTCTTCCTGTTACATCCCTGAACATGGAAGAATCTTACTGTTCCCAATGGTTTTAAAAGAGGAAAACGGAGGCAGGATGAGGCCCTTTTGTATCTTCTAAATAAACCATCTTATTTTCTTTATTTGCTGCTACCACTACTATTTTTTCTGCCTCACTTTGCCTGAAAAAGATAATATCTTTTCAATGATAGGACTGTGCTACACTACAATAAATATATAAATACAAAATTCTTAAAAAATAGTAAAATATAGTGGAAACTTTGCAACTCAATTTCTGAAAATAAGCTGCATACTGAAGACATAAGATGGTTTCAAATATAAGTGTCTCTCCTTTTGTCCTGTGAATCTGAATCTTGATATTACCTTGCTGATGTCTCCTGTCCTAATGTTAATATTTAAGCATGCAAATGAACATATTTAATCCACACTCAGATGTTACACTGAGAACTACCTACCTTCAGTAATAAAACCTAATTTCTATGAGTTTATAGAGAGCCACAGCCAATTTTCTCATTGTTTATCTCTAGTGAAATAGGTTAATTTGATCTCACAGAACATGAACATTATTTGTATCCCCACTATACTTTACTGTGAAATTAGCAATTTTGTGTTTGTCTCCTTCAAGATAATAATAGGGCCAAGAACACAACCAGGAAGAGTAATAAAGAGATACATAGACTGGAATTTCTTCACTGACCCTGCCTGGGAGGCCACTGAATTTAGACATTCTACAGTCTTCTAGTCAATAGGGAGCACGGTAGCTATTCATCTAAAACTATGTTCATTCTTTAATAGTGGTAAATTTTGTCTCACATTTCTTTTCTCTGATTATTCCAAGATATATTTTCATTCTGGATGTCAATGTCCCGTGTCCAAATCAGCAGTCAAGCAAAACTTCCCAAAAAACAAAATGGGAGGGGGTGGAGAAGACTCTTGAGAGTCCCTTGGACTGCAAGCAGATCCAACCAGTCCATTCTGAAGGAGATCAGCCCTGGGATTTCTTTGGAGGGAATGATGCTGAAGCTGAAACTCCAGTACTTTGGCCACCTCGTGCGAAGAGTTGACTCATTGGAAAAGACTCTGATGCTGGGAGGGATTGGGGGAGGGAGGAGAAGGGGACGACCGAGGATGAGATGGCTGGATGGCATCACGGACTCGATGGACGTGAGTCTGAGTGAACTCCGAGAGATGGTGATGAACAGGGAGGCCTGGCGTGCTGCGATTCATGGGGTCGCAAAGAGTCGGACACGACTGAGCGACTGAACTGAACTGAACTGAAGCATTAATAACAATTTTTAAATGATTTAGAACTGAACTTATCTCAGTCAAATGGATAATAATATATCACTGCTTCTTATATCTTGCTCTTTCTTGTCGTCCAAGGAGAAATCTCCCAAAGTTCCTCAAACACTATTTTCTAAAAGAACTCTATTGAAGAAAGGAACTCTATAGCTCATGAAGATATGCTCTTCTATTCAAACTTCAGGAATAGCAGGGTGGACGGCTTTCCTCAGAAGTGAAATAGTCTCTACTGTCTTAAGCATTATATTTATCCTGTCTTGAGACAAGGCTATAGTAATTTCAGGCATGGTACAAATCATTTATTTTTCTTCATATTTTCTGTGTCACTTCCTTTTTTTTCCATCATTTTGCCACACTCTTTGCATGAAGAACATGAATCAGTCTAAGAAAACAGCTTATTTATATGTCTTCCCTTTTGTTCTACTGTAATGTGAATCCCTTAATCTTTATGAACATTCTTCTACCTGGATAAAACCTAATGCCATGTCACACGATGCTTCACATTAAAATTATATCTCTGCTAGACTATAAAATTAAGGAAGTCAGAATCCCTAATTTCTCTGTTCTAAGTATATTAGTGCAAAAATGATTTGAATGCATAAAAAGCTTGCAGGTATTTAATAAAAAGCTATCTAAAAATAAAGGTAATTTCAAACACATAATTTCCTATGGATCACTCTACCGCTGTATAAAACACCTGCATCACAGATACTGTGATTGAGAGTGACAACACAGGAACTTTAGAAAATCCACCATTAGAGGCCAGAATCTGAGCATATGAGGGCAAAGAATGTATTGTTCATTAAGCAGATACTTCCTCTTAGTAAGTCTAAGCTGATTTCTTCCTCTGTCCCTGAGTTCTACACAAGGCTTCTTGGTCCCCACAGAACTCAGTGTGAGCACTGGTTGATGAGTCCAATTTCATCATTTCAAACCCTTTGGCAGTTTTCACTTACAGATTTCTTCTAATCATGATGTAACAAAATGGCAAGAGGAAAATAAAGCAAGATCAAAAGATACATATTCAATGTAAAATAGCTCAACCTGTTTGCCTGAAGCAACAAATAAGTGAAGAACATTCTCCATTGTGTAGTAAAGTGTGTTTCTGGGAGGCTAATGTTTGATGCAAATCCGCCTGAGGCAACATTAAAACAAAAAACAAAACTCAATAAGCCAACAAGAGCAAATCAGACTTGCATTTTTTGTTCTTCCATAGAGCTCATCTAATCTTACATCCATCATGTAGGAAATTTCATATTATTTTACAAAGAAGATTAGAAGAGATTAACATTCTTACATAAATTATTAACCTCTTCTATTATATTAGCCTGCCCTAAATCTTTCACTTTTAAATAGCAAAGAGTGTCTCATACCGGGGTTGCACAGGACAAAGATAGTATAGAAAATAAGTTTGTTACAGTCCTTTGCAGACCATGCAAAAGTCTAGTACTGAAATCACTTCTAAAATGGGAAAACACAATTAATTCTGTTGTGTTGCTCTACAGTACCAAGCTTCTTCATCCTACCTCTCCAGAAGGGAGGGTGTGAGATCAGGCCAAAATCTCCCCAAAAGACCTCACAGCTAGCTATCCCATTCCTTCTCAGCAAGAGATGAAAAAGTATAAAGAATATACTACAGGCCAGAATGACGCTTGACATAACAAACACTCTTGTACTTGCCATCCTCATAAAACGTTACTTACGGCCAGAGTGGGAGCTTAGCTATAGAAGGGCTGTTACCTGGGTGGCCCAGGTACTTTCAGAGTAGATTCCACGTTAGAAAAAGGGCAGCAAAAGTGCTTGAACATCAGCAGGCATAGATCTAGATGAGCCATTTCTTTTCTAGAGGACTTTTGAAAGGTGGACTAGGAGCAGGATAGTTAGCACCTTGACAGCATTTATAAGGCTCTTTGCTAATGAGATAATCCTCAGTTTAACTGGGGAAAAATTTTTGGCCTCAGCTAGCGACTTCACTTTCACTTTTCACTTTCATGCACTGGAGAGGGAAATGGCAACCCACTCCAGTATTCTTGCCTGGAGAATCCCAGAGACGGGAGCCTGGTGGGCTGACGTCTACGGGGTCGCACAGAGTTGGACATGACTGATGTGACTTAGCAGCAGCAGCAGAAGTGATACCAACATCCGTTTGATCATTACAAAAGCAAGAGAGTTCCAGAAAAACATTTACTTCTGCTTTATTGACTATGCCAAAGCCTTTGACTGTGTAGATCACAACAAACTGTGGAAAATTCTTAAAGAGATGGGAATACCAGACCACTTACTTGTCTCATGCAAAATCTGTATGCAGGCCAAGAAGCAACAGTTAGAACTGGACATGGAAAAACAGACTGGTTCCAAATAGGGAAAGGAGTAGGTCAAGGCTGTATACTGTCACCCTTGCTTATTTAACTTATATGAAGAGTATATAATCCAAAATGCCAGGCTGGATGAAGCACACATTGGAATCAAGATTGTGGGAGAAATATCAATAACCTCAGATATGCAGATGACACCACCTTTAAGGCAGAAAGCGAAGAAGAACTAAAAAGCCTCTTGATGAAAGTGAAAGAGAAGAGTGAAAGAGTTGACTTAAAACTCAACATTCAGAAAACTAAGATCATGGCATCTGGTCCCATCACTTCATGGCAAATAGATGGGGAAACAGTGGCTGAATTTATTTTTGGGGGCTCCAACATCACTGCAGATGGTGACTGCAGCCATGAAATTAAAAGATGCTTGCTCCTTGGAAGAAAAGTTATGACCAATCTAGACAGCATATTAAAAAGCAGAGATATTACTTTGCCAACAAAGGTCCGTCTAGTCAAAGCAATGGTTTTTCCAGTAGCCATGTATGGATGTGAGAGTTGGACTATAAAGAAAGCTGAGCACTGAAGAATTGATACTTCTAAACGTGGTATTGGAGAAGACTCTTGAGAGTCCCTTGGACTGCAAGGAGATCCAACCAGTCCATACTGAAGGAAATCAGTCCTGAATATTCATTGGAAGGACTGATGCTGAAGCTGAAACTTCAATGCTTTTGCCACCTGATGCACAGAACTGACTCATTGGGAAAGACCCTGATGCTGGGACAGATTGAAGGCAGGAGGAGAAGGGGCCAACAGAGGATGAGATGGTTGGATGGCATCACCAACTCGATGGACACGAGTGTGAGTAAGCTTTGGGTGTTGGTGCTGGACAGGGCAGCCTAGTGCTGTAGTCCATGGGATCACAAAAAGCTGGACACGACTGAGCGACTGAACTGAGTGATACACAGTCAGGGTAAAGAACAAGTATCCCCAGCTGATCCTTTAAGACTCTGTCCTGGCCACAGTAGAAGCATGATGTGAGAGGACTAGCTGCCACAAAGACCTCCCAGCTTCTCACACAGTCTACTAACTGCCGGATACATCCCTCTCAGTAGAAACAGTTCTGGAGCTGACTGTAGGACAGTTGGCTGCGAACGGCTGTACAGTCAAGCAGGCATCCTCCCTGACAAATGGTAGCACAGGTAGTAACTGTCTCCCTTTGATCGATATTAAGTTTTATTCCCTCTGACTGGTACCAAACAGAAGACAATTCCTGATACTTGTGGGTTCATGAATCTGCACTAAGACAGGAGTTAATCCTTCATTTTCATCAAGGCCATTAAAGCGTCCACAATTTATTTAGAATCACTTAATAAAATGCTGATTTCAAAATGTCTCTACTTTGAAGCTGATAACTATAATATCCCAGGTAAAACTAGATTTTCACAAAGTGATACAGCTTATGATCTTAGTAGGTGGTTCTTTTTTTCCCCTTCCTTCTCCCTGCAATTTAACATCATTTTTTTTTTTTGCCAAAGGTTATGAAAATTTTGTATAGTGTGTTATTTGCAAGACTATTTCCTTTCTGTTTCATTAACCCTGCTAATTTTTCAATTAATTTAGGTAATGACATTCACTCTGCTTTTTTTTTTTTTAACTACTCTCCTGATAAGAGTTTTCTAATGGAAAATGTATATCGGCTGGCTGTGTTTTCAGTGAAGTTGAGGTGGTCTCTGTAATGAATGTTGGTGAAAAATCAAACAGACTCTAGCAACGAGTTGGCAGCTTGTAAAAGCTACTCTAGTTCTGCTAACTAGCACTGAATTTTCAGTGGCAAAGATAGGGAGACGAATAGCAGGTTTAGATAATACAAGGCAGCTTCTCCACCAGTCTGTGAAAGATAATTACTCAGTGGGACTTATCTGGACAGAAGCCAGGTGCCCATGATGAGAGCTGCTTCTTGCAGTAATAAGATTTCCCTAGCTGGATAACAAAATAGAAAGTTGGATTCTAACATAGATTGCTGAATAGCTAACACAGAGAAAGTAGAGGTCAAATGCTTTTAACAATGGAGTCAAGATTAGGATTGTGATAGGTTGTAGAAATGTAGATCCTGGAACCATGATCGAGCAAAACCACTCACTCTTTTAGTGATAGGGAATATGCAAATACAAGGATCTTAACAAAAGACTAAAATGTATGATTGAGGGCCGACTAGGAGAGGAGAACAGAGTTCAACCTGACTACTTAGTTTAAAATGGCTAGCACATTGGTGGGCTACCCTGTTGGCTCAGTGGTAAAGAACCTGCCTGCAATGCAGGAGTTTCGGGAGATGCAGTTTCCATCACTGGGTAGGGAAGATCCCCTGGAGGAGGGCATGGCAACCCGATCCAGTATGCTTGCCTGGAAAATCCCATGGACAGAGGAGCCTGGAAGGCTGCAGTCCATAGAGTGAAACGTGACTGAAACAACTTTGTACACACATATCCACCACATTCTTAGAACTCAAAGGAGCGGCATGGGATGGGTAGTGAGTGTCCAGATGACTGTAATAAAAGAGCTAAGAGTTAGAATGGCTCACAGTCTGAGAAACAATAACTATTTTACAATTAAGTGTTATAAACCCTACTCAATTTTGTAGTATGTTAACGGATGGATCTTCTGATCCATAGTTCATACTAGCTTCATTTTTTTTTTTTTTTTTTAATTTTTACTTTATTTTACTTTACAATACCATATTGGTTTTGCCATACATTGATATGAATCCACCATGGGTGTATATGAGCTCCCAATCCTGAATCCCCCTCCCACATCCCACCCCATATCCTCTCTCTGGATCATCCCCATGCACCAGCCCCAAGCATCCTGTATCCTGTATTGAACATAGGCTGGTGTTTCGTTCTTACATGATAGTATACATGTTTCAATGAAACACTAGAATCAGCCTAGGAAGTCTGTAATTAGAAAGGCTGCATCTGGTGGAACCCAAAAGGTGGTTTTGGGAACTCTTGGGATTGTTAGTAATTAGAGAAGGAAGGCAGGAGACAATCTGGTTTGAGAAGGGAATCATCAGGGGAGTTAACTATGCTTGTCTCTCTAGGGAATCTTCTTTCAACTTCCTGGACTAATCGACTCCACAATATCTACATCATCTACATCTGTATTTCTCTTCTACTTCCTGAAGGCCATTTCAATAACAGAAATTTACAAACTATTGTATTTACAAATAATTGTTTCAAGTGAAATGTTCTTTTCACATTTTGATCAACCAATACCAAAATGGCTGTCATGACTTTAGATTTTGATATTTTAAATATGAGTTTCCGTGCTACATACATACCCAGATAATTTGAGGCTCTGAGAGAAGATTCTGAAATATTTTCCTAACAACTAATGAGCTTCCCTGGTGGCTCAAATGGTAGAGAATCTGCCTGCAGTGTGGGAGACCGAAGTACAATCCCTGGGTCAGGAAGATCCCCTGGAGAGGGGGCTGGCTACCCACTCCAGTATTCTTGCCTGGAGAATTACATGGACAGAGGAGTCTGGCAGGCTACAGTTTACAGGGTCCCAAAGAGTTGGACACCACTGAGTAACTAACACTTTCACTTTCCATGAGGTTTTTCTAGTGGTCAGATACCTTTTTGGGTAAATTTTGATTAATCAATCAATTTAGTGTACTCAGGCAGATTAAAAGACTATACCTACAACAAAACATAAGAAAAACATAAGAGTGTGCTTGAGACAGAAAGGTGCACACACAAACTGTGTGAGAAAGTGTGAGAAGCAGCAAAAAAGCAGAGAAAGACAGAAATGCTGCAGAGCAACTATTAGAGAATCAAAGTGCTGATGTAAAAAAGTGAAAGGAAATTCTATAAAAATTCAGAATGACCTTTTTAAATATAAAAGATATATAGAAGAGAAATAAAAATATTGTATGCAGAAATGTTAAGTCATGCTCTGTCTTCATCTTCTGTCCTACACTACCCCCTCCTCCCTCAGTAAAACAGCAAACTTGAAAGATCAGTAAATGAGATGGGGTAGAAAACTCTAGAAATTTATAAATATTTTCACTGTATGCTTTATGATTATAAAATAACATGTGTTTGGCATTAAAATTTTAAAAATGCAATTAAAAAAAACAATATAGACAAAAACAGTCAGCATATTGACAATGTTTATCTCTGGTGGTTTATAATTAAAGTCATACTCCAAGTTACACATCTGTTTAATTGATTACATTGAACTTACATTTTATCTATTTATACACTTAAATAAATGCATATATCTTTAAACTTGCTTTACTGTATTAGACACATAGTGCATGTTAATCACTGAATAAAGTAATTTCCCTCTTATCTACTTACTAAGTAGCTCTTCAAAGTGTTCCCATAAAATAAAAATTCTGGGGCAATTCTCATCAATGCCTGTGCATTCCACCACTTATGGGGGGTAGACTCTCATAACTCACTGTGCTTGGTAAAATTAAATTTAGTTGAGAGAATTGCTTCCCTAAACCAGCAATGACTCTCCCTCACTCCACTCTCAGGATTTCTAAGTGACTCCTAGGCTGTTCCTAACTAATGTTGGACTGTGTCCCTACGGTGTGTTTATTGCTGCTCGATGTGAGGTTCCAAAGTCAGTATAGTGTAATCGGCCCGTGTAGAAAGGAAGTTCAAATCTCAGCTCTACAAAACATCAGCTATAAAAATTCAGGCAAATTGTTTCAACTCTCTGAGTCTCAGTACCCTGTGAGATTGTTTTGGAGACTTACTAGATCATTCCATGTAAAAACCTTAGAGTAGCACCTGGTAAATGGGGAATGATTAATAACTGTTACACAGTATTGTTGGTGTTATCATTTCTGTTATTATTATATTTACTAACCACAAAAATGGAATGAAGAAGGATGGTATATGAGACTGTATTTTTTTTCTGAGTCAAGCAGGTCAGTAATTGCAAGATACAGGGAACAATGAGAAGAGACCCAGGAAGAACCACTCTGAGGAAAACACTGATTGAGGTGAATTACTGAGCTGACCTTTTAAATGAGAAGAAAGAAAGAAGTTAAAGATCATATTAAAAATATTGAACTTTATTTAAGCCCTGTGCTCCCCAAAAAGCAAGAATGAGTGGGAAACTCCCAACCCCCAGGTTTGTGTTCCAGGCAATGGATAACCACAAGGGATCCTGGTGCCCTGAGATCTTATGGATTAAGACTCATCTCCATCCTTCCTTACAACTTCCATAAGGCTCCGATTTGATGAGTCCCTGCCTCCATTAAACCCTGATTCCCTTCCCTCCCTCTGACTGCAATAACCTGAATACTGTTTTGTGTTCAGCAGCTCAGTTGTGTCCAGCTCTTTGCAGCTCCGTGGTTGTAACCCACAAGGTTCTTCCATCTATGGGATTTCCCAGGCAAGAATTCTAGGGTGGGTTGCCATTTCCTCCTCCAGGGGATCTCCCCTACCCAAGGATCGAAACTGAGTCTCCTACGTTCGCAGTTGACTTCTCCGACACTAGTGCTACCTGGGAAGCCCAATAACCCAAATACTATTTTCTATTTTCTTTTGTCTTTAACATGTGTCACAAAGTTCTCCATGCTGGGTTACCTTTTGGAAGAATAGGCTGGAAGCAGTGCCCAGAGCAATCTTGGACACAGTGCATGGGATGTCAGGAAGAAGGAAGAAATCAAAGATTTTATTCCTGTTTGTGTGTGAGTCTGTTCATTATACTATCCCTCATTTCACAAAATATATGCATTCGAGAAATGCACTTTTTCTACTGCCTTAGGGACTGCTATTAGAAAACCAGAGATCTCTGGGAATCATAAAATCCTGAGATGTAATAAAAGCAGACACTTAAGAAAGCAGTAGCAACACTTTCTACACTCATATATTTAGGAGAAATAACTCTGTTTTATAAAACCCTAACAGTAATACTCTCAACTTTGATAGTCTTACAATACTCACCAAATAAGTCATACAATGCAAACACTGAAAGTGAACCCCTCAGGTAGATTTCAGACTCCAATGGTCTGCCTTCATTTTGGATCTTTTCTCCAGGTGGGCCATAAAGTTAGGAATTTGGCACTCTTTGTCTATTTAGTTCAGTTATTATGTCAGTGGGGTGCAGAGTCCCTATATTTTATTATGTTTTCCTTTTATTTTATGCCTCTGGGTTAACAGTTGAGAATCCCCACTTTTAGTATCTAGAATAACTTGCAAATATAAGTGCTTTTCAATAGTATTTTATGATGTGGAAGGAATTGTTTTGTTTATTATCCATCTCTTTATAATTGCAGGTTTTGAAGATTTTTGGAAACATTTTAGATGGAATTTTTAGTCTTGCTCCAATTTTATAAACTGATACAACAGAAATAGTATAGCTTGCATTTGGAGACTTATTTTTTCTTAAAATAAGCCAATACATTTATGTTAGTTTTAATAGAACCTGAATGGGAAACACAGCCAGAAGCAGCCAATAAATTGCTTTTAAGCCAATATTGTTGAGCACTTATTCTGTGCCAGGCACTGCTCAGATATATGTATTACTAGCCTTAATTCTCACAGCCTTTGTTAAGACAGATACTCTTGATTATCTCACTGTACAGAAAAGGAAAATGGTCACAAATAGGTCAAGTACATTGTTCAAGGAATCTGAGTTAATAAATGGTGCTGGGAATGGTTATCTAGTCCATTCTAAACTGTTTACTTTCTACATTCACTGCATATTTTTCTCATTTTCTGTTTATTTAGTCATTTTCATGGAAAACATCCTCTAGTAACTTTTTGATTAAGATATGTAACACGTATATTATTTTATACATCACAAATGTAATTAACAAATGTGACCAAATGTGTTTTTTTTTAAATCAGCTTTGTTGAGTAGAGAGCTCTAGATCAGAAATCATTTTCCTCCAGAATTTTGAAGATATTTCCCACTGAATTCTAAATCCCAGTTTTGCTATTGAGAAATCCAAAATCACTTTGATTATCTTTTCCTTTGAACATGACTTGCTTTTCTGTTCTTTTTCCTACTTGGATGTTTTAGTTCTCCTCTGTCCCAGTGTTCTGAAAGTTCAAAGTGAAGTGCCTTGAAACTCTTTCAGCCTGGAAACTCATATACTTCAGCTCAGGAAGTTTTTATTAAAGTATGTCATTGATGATTTCCTGCCTTCCTTTTTATCTCTTTCCTTTCCTGTAGTTACTACTATTTGAATAGTAGGTCTCCTGGACTGGGCCTGCAATGTAACTAGTTTTTCCTTTCTATTTCCCATGTTTTTGCCTTTTGCCTATACTTCCTGTATGATTGTCTCTGCTCTTAATGTCAGTGCATTTATTGAGTTTTTCACTTCTACAATCTTGTTTCAAATTTCCCAGACCTCTTGTGTATGAATGTGATATCTCCTCTTGTTTAAGAATATCAATAATATTTAAAGGTTTCTACTGTTAAAATTCTCTTTCCCTCAAACTGCCTTATCTATTTGTTTCTTTTGGTTTCTCTCTTCGGTACTGGGGAAGATCCACTAGAGAAGGAAATGGCAACCCACTCCAGTATTCCTGCTTGGAGAATCCCATGGACAGAGAAGTCTGGTGGGCTACAGTCAATGAAGTTGCAAAGAGTCAGACATGACTGAAGTGACTTAGCATGCACTTTGGTATTAGACGCGTTCTTCAGATGTTTGGTAATCTCTAGACTCCATGGGACTGCTAAAGAGTCTGACGGGACTCAGCAACTAACAGCAATAACAAATCTTCCTATGTTATTCATATTTCAAATAAAACAATACAGTGAGTTCTCAGAAGACTCTCTCTCGGATCCCAGTCAGAAGTCTGATTACCATGAGACCAACATGCTGGAGAGTCTGTGTACAGGTACACTGGCCAAAAAATGTAGCTGAGCCTGCCTTTCCAGGCATCCTGTCAAGGTGCCAGATGAGTGAGTGGCGCTCATCTTGGCTCAGTTGTGGGCTAAATAGCATGGAGCAACCTTGGTCAACAACACATGAAACAGAAGACTCATCTAGTCAACACTCTGGCTAAATTCCTAGATTTTGAGGTATGATAAAGTAGTTGCTGTTTTTAGACATGAAGATTTGGATAATTTTTACACAGTAAAGGATAATCAAATATTAGATTCATACGGACTAATAAGGCAAGTGTTAATCAATCATGTCTGACGCTTTGTGACCCCATGGACTGTACACCGCCAGACCGCTCTGTCCATGGAATTCTCCAGGCAAGAATACTGGAGTTTGCAGCCATTCCCTTCTCCGGGAGGTCTTCCTGATCCAGGGATTGAACCTGGGTCTCCCATATTGCAGGCAGATTCTTTACTGCCTGAGCCACCAGGGAAGCCCTGGTAATATCTAAAATACTGGTGTGTTAAAATGAATGAAACTTCAATAATGAATTAAAAAATGATGATTGGGACTTCTGAGTGTGAGTGGGACTCCTTGACTGAAGAGTTAGGGCAGGATGGTCTGGCTGTGCTGTTCCTCCAAGAAACAGTCTATTTTCCCCAATAATTATTTATTTGGCCATTATTTTAAAAATAAGTTTATATTTTAGCAGTACATGTACAGAAAAATAACAAAGTCAGTATAGACTTGCCATAAACTCCACACCAATATTTCTCATTATTAACATATTACATTAGTATGATATATTTGTCACAATTAATGGGACAATATTGATACATTATTATTATTAACCAAAGTCCGTACATTATTCACATTTTCTTAGATTTGCCAGCTCTCCTTTTCGTCTTCTAGATCACATGCAGGAGACCACATTAGTGGCCATGTCTCTTTAGGCTCCTCTTGGCTGTAAAACTTTCCCAGACTTTCTTTGGTTTTAATGTCTTTGCTAGTTTTGAGGAATATTAGGTATTTTACAGAATGTCTCTCTTCTGGAATTTGTCAGATGTTTTTCTCCTGATTATCCTGGAGCTGTAAATTTTGAGGAGGAAACTATGGCAGTAGAAAGCCATTTTTGTAACTGCATATTAAGAAGGGTCCATACTGTCAACATGACTTGTCATTGTTGACACTGACCTTGATCACCTGGCCAGAGCAGTGTATGTCAGGTTTATCCACTGTACGATCACTTCTTTTTTTTTTTTTCACTTCCTATAGTTTCCTCTTTGGAAGGAAGTCATTATGAGCAGCCCGTACTTAAGGAGTGGGGAGTTATTCTCTACCTCTTGAAGGCACAGAATCTACATACATCATTTTAGAGTACTTCTGCACAGGAGATTTGTCTCTTCCCACAGTTATTTATTTAGTCAATCACTTATTTATGTCAGGATGGACTCACAGATATTTATTTTATGATGCCCCCTCCTTTTCTTAGATCTTTCCTGTACGTTAGTTATAGTCCCCAGGAAAGAGTTGCACGGTTTTCTGACTAGAGGATAAAATCTTGCTGTAAATACAGTGGAGTCTCAGTGGAAAATGAGGTCTAAGTTTGGGGTCTTGCTATTTAATATGCAAATATTGTGTATCTGACCCTCAGATGTATTTGGTAACCCTGAGTACAAAGACCCTGTTTTAATTTCTCCAGAGAATTAAATCAAATTATTTTGCTTAGTTTAGTCAAGGAGAGTCAGCCAGAGGCACGCAGAGAGGAAGGGATCTAGGGATTTAACTCACTTTTCACATCATTAAAACACGTTTTCTTATTTCAGTTGCTCCTTCACTTCAACCTTAATCTTTCCCCTACTTTCAGTGTATATGGTGCTGCCAATTCCTGAACAGTTTGTAAGAAGACTTGGCTTGTTTCTCATGTTTCCTTGTCACTGGCTTAGGCTTCAGCATTTTCATGTCTGCTAACTCAGTTTCGTCACAACAAACTGTGGAAAATTCATATAGAGATGGGAATACCAAACCACCTGACCTGCCTCCTGAGAAAACTGTATGTAGACCAGAAAGCAAGAGTTAGAACTGGACATGGAACAACAGACTGGTTCCAAATCTGGAAAGGAGTACATCAAGGCTGTATATTGTCACCCTGCTCATTTAACTAATATGCAGAGTACATCATGAGAAATGCTGAGCTGGAAGAAACACAAGCTGGAATCAAGATTGCCGGGAGAAATATCAATAACCTCAGATATGCAGATGACACCAAGTTTATGGCAGAAACTGAAGAACTAAAAAGCCTCTTGATGAAAGTAAAAAAGGAGAGTGAAAAAGTTAGCTTAAAGCTCAACATTCAGAAAACGAAGATCATAGCCTCCAGTCCCATCACTTTATGGCAAATAGATGGGGAAGCAATGGAAACAGTGACAGACTTTATTTTGGGGGGCTCCAAAATCAATGCAGATGGTGACTGCAGCTATGAAATTAAAAGACGCTTACTCCTTGGAAGAAAAGTTATGACCAACCTCAGTCAGTTCAGTTTAGTTCAGTTACTCAGTCATGTCCGACTCTTTGCAACTCCACGGACTGCAGCACACCAGGCTTCCCTGTCCGTCACCAAATCCTGGAGCTTACTCAAACTCATGTCCATCGAGTAGGTGATGGCGTCCAACTATCTTATTCTCTGTCGTCCTCTTCTCCTCCCCGTCTAGGATGGTCATAACTTTTCTTCCAAGGAGCAAGCGCCTTAGACAGCATGTTAAAAAGCAGAGACATTACTTTGCCAACAAAGGTCCGTCTAGTCAAATCTGTGGTTTTTCCAGCAGTCATTTATGGATGTGAGAGTTGGACTATGAAGAAAGCTGAGCACTGAAGAATTGATGCTTTTGAACTACGGTGTTAGAAAAAACTCTTGAGAGTGCCTTGGGCAGCAAAGAGATACAATCAGTCCATCCTAAAGGAAATCAGTCCGGAATATTCATTAGAAGGACTGATGCTGCAGCTGAAACTCCAATACTTTGGCCACCTGATGTGAAGAACTGACTCATTTGAAAAGACCCTGATGCTGGGCAAGATTGAAGGCAGGAGGAGAAAGGGCCAACAGAGGATGAGATAGTTAGATGGCATCACCGACTCAATGGACATGAGTTTGAGTAAACTCCAGAGTTGGTGATGGACAGGGAAGCCTGGCTTGCTGCAGTCCAAGGGGTTGCAAAGAGTCGGACATGACTGAGCGACTGAACTGAAATGAAATCAGCTTCACTCATCCATCTCCTTTACAGCTTTCAAAATTGCATTTGCTGTCCTCTCCTATCTCATTCTCCCCATCTCCCTCATATGTTGATCTTTAGAGACAAACAAAAATTCCTTTACAGCAGGTTTAGTAGAGTCTGGAGGAGAGTGAAATTGGAGGTTTGTTTAATCCACCATCTTTTTGCAGATATGCTCAGGATTACAGACTTAGCTCCATGAGACCAGAGGTTCCATCTCACTCATCCTTGTATCCTCGTCACCCCCACATGTGCTTGACCAAAAAAAAAAAAAAAAAAAGAGGTAAATACTAACTGAGTTCCTTAAATGAAAATAGGAAACAGAATTGGGATTCAAATACACATCTAAGTCCAAGTTAGTTTTTATTTTTTACATTGTACTAAACTTCTGCTCCATCTCAGTTATAAAGTTTGTATTTTCAACATTTAAAATGGAATTTGTCATCCATAAGATCATGCGATCAGTACTTTTCAAATTTTTTATGTGTGTACAAATATCTTGGGGATTTCTTAAAGTGCAGATTCAATTTTAGTAAGTCTGGATGGGCTGTCTCTCTGCTGGTCCAAGAACCACTAACTTGTACAGCAGGAATGTTTGGTAATGGATATATAGCACTGTGTATCCTGGCATTATAAAATGCCATTTCCCATTTCATTTCTTTGTAAAGTTAAATTTTGTCAAAATCTGGGCTTGGATTGCAAAAAGTTGAGTTTTCTTGGGGAAAGGAAGGACCAGGACCTCAAGTCAACCTACTAAAGTAGAAACTACTCAATAGATTCCATCAAACATGCATAAGATTGTGAACTGTGGAGAAATGGCTGGGAATAGGAATTATTACAGACTACATACATGTATGTATTCATATATATATTTTTATACCATACCTTATACCTTCCTTATACCAAGCTGATTTAAAATGGCTTCTCTATGCATGCTAGTAATATTTATTAAGAGAGACAAGGAAATCAAGGCAAAGGAGAATAGATAATAAAAAATATAAAATTAAACTAATGTTGAGGTTAATACACAAAATATACGCCATTGTTTCTGCAAACTAATGACAAGTGTATCTTAAATATTTCTATGGGCAGTCAGCACAAAAATGGATAGATACACAGTCATTTACATCAGTTGCTATGGCTAAGAAGACATTGTTTTTTAGTTTACTTTCACAAAAAAGAGGCCATATAATGTTCATGCAATATTGTCAGGGACACCTTGAGAGTAATAATTTTATATGGCCACTCAGATAATATACACTTGTTCAGGCATGAATTTAGGTGCTGATGATGGAGAGATAAAAATAAACCTTTCTTAAAGAGTTCATGATTTTATGGGGATCCTAGGAAATTTTCAAGTAGGATATGTCCAACAGAAGTACAAAATTTTCTGGTAGCCCAAATGAAGAAATTAATTCAGCCGGGGTAATGACAGGGGTTTGGACTGTTTTATGGAGTAAGAAATAAAATCATGCCTGAATAAAGTATATTAAATGTTGCCCAAGTCACTAAAAATACAAAATCTTAATCTAAGTGGGTTCTTCATTGTGGTCAGTAGAAGTAAAAGCAAACAGAAAGAGAAAAGAAACACACAAAAAATGTGCAATTAGGGAGTTCTGCCAATAAATGTGTAGATATACAGCTCTGGGAGACACAAGTTCGAGGAAACCAATATCTCTTTATTTGCAGTATAAGTCAGGAACATATGTTTCTGGGCACCCAATGTAAGGGCAATCCCAGAAGCAAGGTTCACAGGAGTTTGGCTGCAGCTTCTGGAGCAGTCCAACAATCTAAATGCGTGGTCATTACCAGTTTTGATTCCTAGATATATTTGAAAATATGACTAATGTTCTTTAACCTCTCCAGGTTCCCTGGTGGGCTTCCCTGGTGGCTCAGAGGTTAAAGCGCCTGCCTGCAATGCAGGAGACCTGGGTTTGATCCCTGGGTCAGGAAGATCCCCTGTGAAGGAAATGGCAACCCACTCCAATATTCTTGCCTGGAGAATCCCATGGATGGAGGAGCCTGGTGGGCTACAGTCCACGGGGTTGCAAAGAGTCGGACACAACTAAAAACCCCAGATGTACACACATGCAAAGTATTAATTTGGACTTAGGGGTTCTAATAACATTACAGACCTTTTTAAGACTTCCTTAGATCTAAGTAAAAAACAAATTCAATATAATGGATGTATCAGGCTATCATTATAACTTGAGACTGGGAACAGTTTAGGTATTCTTGGAAACTTCTTTTATTTCAATTGTATGCTCATCAACTGACATTGTGATTATAGAATATCAACAAGTTAAGGTGGATGACAAATTTCATGAAGCCCATTACGGGAACCTAAGCTTAAGAACACTCAGGCTAAGGGCAATGTGGTGGCCGAGAGTTGCAAAGGTCACATCTTCGATTTTTTAAAATCCCAATCACATTTCATTTGTGTGTACTTTTCTTATGACTTGCACGACCTGGCATTTCTGCAGACACAGTAATAGTGGCTTACTGGAAGACCTCAAGCTAAAAACTGAAATCTTGCACACTTGCTTCACACTGAGACCTCAGTGAATAAAAGATAAATGATAAGTACTTTATCAATGTACAAATACTGGGCCCAGCAACAAGCCTGCAACTGTTTGCACCTTCCTAGGAAATGCAACCATAAACTTCATGGGTCATGAAAATCTAGACATTCAGTCAGTTTGACACAATTTTGACCTCAGGTAAACCTACTTGCAGTTCTTTTTTTTCTTCTTGAATGGATCACAGACTTCTCTCACAATTAGAATAGTAGCTAATATAGTATATCTCATTCTCTACCCAGGTCCCCAGAATCTAAAAATGGTGGCTCACAGGGAGTGAGATGCTAAGTGGTGCCAAGCAGTTCTCTGTACAATATTTGACTATTATCTCAACAAAACTGTCTCTATCTGACACTATGAGGAAGGTGCTATTATGATGCTTATTTTACAGGAAGTCACAGGTTATGTAACATGCCCAAGTTCATATGGCTGGTAAATGGCAGAGCCAGGTCAAAAACTCAGGCAGGCTGATATTGCAGGCTGTGCTGTTCATTATTTCACTATACTGTCTCTCAGAGGCCCTCACTGGGCAAAGATAAAAATCAAGGTATTAAAAGAATGAATACACTATAAGAGTGGGAATAACGGGGGAAGCCAGTTACATAGTATTACTTGAATCCAATGGGATTCTATGCTGTCATTAAAATGTAGATTATAGGAATATTTTTAGTGGGGTAAAATATTCACAATATATTGCTGAAAGAACAGAAAAAATATTAGTGCACAGTAAAACCCATTTATACCTACAGACACACAGAAACAGGAACTCACAAGCATGAATAAAGGATATATATGAAAATGTTAATCATGATAATTGCCAAGTGGTGGGTAAATAGGTAGTTTTAATTTATTTTCTCAAGAACACTTTGCTCCTGATCTTTGCACAGCTGGTTCCTCTTGTTTTTCAGAGCTTAGTTCAAATGTCACCTTATCAGAGAAGTCTCTCCTGACTTGTTGGTGTGAAGCAGACAGCTATCGGTGCTCTCTTTATATTTCTATATATGAGATCATGCTATCACACTTCAATATTTATTATCTTTCATTGGTAATTTTTATATTTTTTACTTTTCTATCATTTCCACTATAATTAATCTCCATGTCCCTCTTACTCACTTCTCTATATTCCCAAGATTTAGAAAGTTGTGTGAGAGCTCTGTCAATATTTTCTTATAAATGAGTGAAAAAATGATAAATGAACAAACAATATATGTACAATCTAACAAACTCAAAACATGTCATTTTACTAAAGTAAACCTCCGCCTCAAATTTAATGAAGGGAAGTTCATAGATGCCCACCCTCCATGTATCCCTACATGGAGCATGATTAACTAGGTAGCACAGAGCTACGGTAGCCATGCGTCACATGGAGGAGATGCTCCCTGCTCTTAGAATATTATATCTAGTGAGTCTGGAAGACTTTTAAACAAGTTGACCTTTGAACAATGTGGTCCACTTATTCACAGATATTTTTCAATAAATACATATTAAGTATTACAATACTCAGGCAGGCTTCCCTGGTGGCTCAGATGGTAAAGAATCTGCCTGCAGTGCAGAAGACCCGGGTTTGATCCCTGATTCATGAAAATCCCCTGGAGAAGTGAATGGCTACCCACTCCGGTATTCTTGCCTGGAGAATTCTATGGACAGAGGTGCCTGAGGGGCTACACTCCATAGGGTGGCAAAGAGTCAGACACAACTGAGCAACTAACACACACACACACTACTGAATCCAGGGGTGCAGAACCTCTCCTGCTGCTGCTGCTGCTGCTGCTAAGTCGCTTCAGTCGTGTCCGACTCTGTGCGACCCCATAGACGGCAGCCAACCAGGCTCCTCCGTCCCTGGGATTCTCCAGGCAAGAACACTGGAGTGGGTTGCCATGTCCTTCTCCAATGCATGAAAGTAAAAGTGAAAGTGAAGTCACTCAGTCGTGTCCGACTGTTCGAGACCCCATGGACTGCAGCCTACCAGGCTCCTCCGTCCATGGGATTTTCCAGGCAAGAGTGCTGGAGTGGGGTGCCATCACCTTCTCCGAGAACCTCTCCTACATAACTTTAATGTTATATGTGGGTTTTCAACTGCGTGGAGGGAGGATGTCCCTAACTTTCACATTGTTCAAGGGCCAACTGTAATTGTGTAAAGATAAAAGATACATAATATAAACTATAGGGATTCACAGGAAGAACTACTTTTTCCTGAGTTACTTTTCAAAGGAAATAACTCATTTGTTTTTAAATTATCACAAAATTACAAGAGCAAGTCTCATGGTAAAGGCAATGATAGGAAAACAGCAATAAATGATTAGGGTTGACCAGATCTCCTCTGTTCATTTATAAATAGGTTATGAGCAAAGGGTGAGTGAGCCACCTTTGCATTTGGATATGAGTGATTTATCTTAACAGGAGTTTTGGGAAAGCAGACAATTTCTTTAATGGTGGGGCATAGCTGAATCACTTTTTCCTCAGAGATACAGTTTTTTTCTCTCCATATACTCTATACTTAACTTGTACTTCTGACAATGCCTATGGAAAGAAATAGCAAGGAAAGTCTAGGTTTTTCAACTTTGATGGCATTCTAACAATAGGCAAAGGTATTCCACATGGGAAACATTATGATGTGGAGGAAAGTTGGAAGATTAATAATAATTACTAATTTAGCATGGAACTTGAAGAACAAAAGTATTCTGCTTTAATTGCTATACTCTTTTCTTTACCTCTTTCAATAAAAGCATTGTGAATCAAAAGTGTTCTCTTGGATTATGTTTTGATTTTAAATGAATACATGTACCCAAGATACTAGGTCTGATATGCTAAACTTAAAAGATTAAAAAAAAAAAAACACACTCTCTGTACCAAGACTTTATTAGCATAGTAGAAACTAGTAAGGTTTGCCCAATTCACCTTTGGAATATGTTCTAAGTGCCTTCTCTTTAACACTGTGCAATAGTCCCAGAAATTTTGAAATGAATTAAATTATATTCCAGATAATATAAGGTATAATTGGGAGAAAAGGTCTATTCATTAAGAGACTACAGGATTACAACTGTGGAACAAGGGGTCATATGCCTTCCTTAGCACAAAGATATGATTTGGAGAAAAACACCACTGCAACTGCACACAGGAACTATAAGAATACAAGTTCAGGGCAAAGGCTGCCTTACAGCCTTACATGGTCAGACCAGTAGGCATAAAAGCAACAAACATGGAATTCTTTTCATGCATTTTGTGGAAGACAAATTTCTCATCTAGAAAGAACAATGGAATCACTTAGCATAGACCACTAACTAATGAGAAGTAACTGAGCAAGTTCAATCAAGAAAGGCCCACAAAAGTAGTAAGTCTTTATCCAATGACACTTCTGAAGTTTGACTAGGAGACCTAACCGCTCTCAAATCTCAGAGACCCAAAGATATCATTGCTTCTCACTCATGGAATTGACCTATGGGCTCAGAGCCCTTCCGAGTTGCTCCAGGATCATACTAAAAGTATTGCACTCTTATCCTACACTAATCCTGTCTTCAGGGAATCATCCAGGATACAGTCTTTGTCTCAAACCTTGAGCAGTTTTATTTGATTAAATCATTTGGGAAAACCAAGTCTAAATATATATCTTCTTATGTAAGCATTTTAAACGAATTAAAATGTAAATAACTTAGAAAACATTTTAGAGATTGATTTACCACCAACCATATTTATAAAAGCAAATTACAGTTGTGAACAAGTTTCTGGCCAAGAGAAATCTGAAAACACAAAATGAAAATGTAAAAATATGAGGGGAAAAACAGAGACAATATTCTCCATTTAACTGCAAGACTACAGAATGGGTGGAGTTAGTTAAAGCAATGAAGTTGTTTATAACAGCTACAGATTGCTGTAGACATGAAGATGACCACAAACACACTCAAAGAGGAAAATATACAATTGGGGTAACAGTTGAAAATTTTACAGAAATATTCTTTTTGCACATGCAAACAAAGAGTGATTATTTTCATTTGAAAACTTTCCTCCTCATCTTTATCAGCAAAGACCTGACTGACTTTTGCTAATTCTGAGGGGATAAATCAGATGACAGTCTTCAGAAGGATGCAGAGATTCTGGGTTTTGAAGCGAGAGTTAGAAGGAGAACTTCCTCCATGCAGCACGTCAGGGTCATTTACTTCCCACGGACCTCTGACTTTGCCTTCGGGGATTCCATTGGGTATGGTGCCCCAGCCCCCTTTGTCTCTTTTCCACTTGAAAGCAGAGGATAGTTTCTCTTATTGGGAGTAAGATAGTGACAAACTCACTTTCACATATGAAGCCAGCTCTGGAATATCATCATACGATAAAGTTCTTATACAAACAAAATGAGACTTCATCTGTTTTGTGCTTCTTTTTTCCCAGCAATAATCAAGAGGTGCCATCGTTTGAAATACTGCATTTGCGTCCCAATTCTCTGCTTCTCTCTTTTACAGTTGTCAATTATTCGTTGAAGTTTTTGTCCCCTCCTACCCTTTCTCCTTTCTTCAGTGTGTTCCTTTATGTTTCCTTGAGGTTCATTTTTTGCAATTTGTCTTTCCCCATTAAGAGTTGTTTTTTCCCAGCGGCATCTCTCTTTCATTCCTCTCTGCTTTTTCAAAACCTTCCCCAGCTCTTTTCTTTAACTTCCTTCAACTTGACTTTCCTAAGTTCAATAGGAGTTGGCTTCCCACAGATTGACTGTATTCATTTTCTGCTCTATTTCAGTTGGAAAAACAATAAAATGGAGGATCATTTTGCACCTGAGTTCCTAGTAGTTCTGCTAGAAACTCACTTTCCGTCCAGTACTCATAATGGGTTTTATGAACTATGGTAGTCCAATAAGTAATAGAGAAAAACAACCAACAAAAATTTGGCAAAGTATATTTGATGGTATTTCTTCTGGTAACAATGAAAACTGGGAATGATTTACAATTAGTAATCAAAGGCAAAAAGACAGTAAGGGTAGAGAATCAGCATCGATCAGGCTCATTCATTGTTTTTTCATAATAAATAATATTCCTTCACACAATGAGGAATACAAGCTGTGGGGAAAATGTGGATGATAGAATCTGGACTTAACCTTCATGATGCAGCATTTTACATCCATTTACAGACAGGATTCTTCTGTAGATTCCACAAATGAAGAGAAAGTTTTTGTTTGTTTGTTTGTTTGGGACAGGAAGATTGAGAAATGGAGATAAACATGAAAGATCCGAAGCTTCTAAGCTTTTCCCTACATGAAAAGAAAAATCATGCCAAAACCAGGGAAGCTCATACATGCAGCTGACACATCTGTACATCAGAAGGTATCTTCTGTTTGTGCTTCGTTGATCAGTCGAGTCTGACTTTTTGTGATACCTTCGACTGTAGCCCACCGGGCTCCTCTGTCCATGGGATTCTCCAGGCCAGAATAATACTGGAGTGGGTTGCCATGTCCTCCTCCAGGGGATCTTCCCAACCCAGGGATCAAACCCAGGTCTCCCACATTGCAGACAGAGTCTTTACCATCTGAGCCACCAGGGAAGCCCAAATCTTCTGTTCAGCAATACGTAAACTCAACACGAATCTCAGATGGATCAATATGAGTCATGACCCACTCCTGCTGCCTCAATGTAACTGGTGAGATTTTGTGGGTATATAGAGGCAGAAAGCCAGAGCCCAAGTCCTTTCTCAAGACCACAGTCAGTGAACATGCATAAAGGATACTAATCTCTCTATCAGATTTATCTTAGATATTGGTTCAAGATCAGTAGCATGAATTATGTTATGTTTGTCATTTACATCTGTTAAGCATCTAAGTCCAGATGTACTAGCTTGCAGATATGAATAGGATTTTGATCTATTCCTTAAGGGGTTAAAAATCCAGCTGGGAGATGTGGAAAGCCTGTCAACAAATCTTATTATTTGTACATGAGATGTGTCTGTACCCAACTTTTGCTCTGGGAACTTTAAGGCATTCCGTGAAACAGAAATCTAGCTAGAATGAAAGGTGCTGGTTCAGACCTTAATTAATTATTTCTGTAAATTTTTCAGATGTTTAATTCACTTTTGTGATTTATTTACAGGGAATAACTCAAATGATATGGTAGGCAACTCCAGGATTTACTAAGAATTGTCTACTAAAAAAATGAAAAATGCATATTTTTTAATTATTTAATTTCCTATATGAGTGTTCAGTTAATTTGGATACCAAACATATTTGGTTTATTTGTTGAATTACATAGTGGCTGATCTGATTATTTGATCTGATTGTTTCTGTGGATAATGACAATCAGTGTATCTTTTCTGTGTCTTTTGTATCTATAGAATTCACCTTTGTCAAATGGTAAGAGTTCACTATTTTTTTTAAGAGCAGTTAAGAAAAGTTATGACCAACCTAGATAGCATATTCAAAAGCAGAGATATTACTTTGCCGACTAAGGTCCGTCTAGTCAAGGTTATGGTTTTTCCTGTGGTCGTGTATAGATGTGAGAGTTGGACTGTGAAGAAGGCTGAGCGCCGAAGAATTGATGCTTTTGAACTGTGGTGTTGGAGAAGACTCTTGAGAGTCCCTTGGACTGCAAGGAGATCCAACCAGTCCATTCTGAAGGAGATCAACCCTGGGATTTCTTTGGAAGGAATGATGCTGAAGCTGAAACTCCAGTACTTTGGCCACCTCATGCGAAGAGTTGACTCATTGGAAAAGACTCTGAGGGTGGGAGGGATTGGGGGCAGGAAGAGAAGGGGACGACAGAGGATGTGATGACTGGATGGCATCACTGACTCGATGGGCGTGACTCTGAGTGAACTCCGGGAGTTGGTGATGAACAGGGAGGCCTGGCGTGCTGCGATTCATGGGGTCGCAGAGTCGGACACGACTGAGTGACTGAACTGAACTGAAGGCATTTTTAATGAAATAAAAGGATGCCCAACTGGTGGGGAAAGAACCGGAAAATACTGTTCAAATGAATACTATTGAAGTACATTTGGAAATCTTAAACCATTTTTAGGAGATGTGGAAATTCACAAGTACAAAAATACTCATATTTTAAAATAAAGTTGAGAAAGAAAGTTCTTTTTAACATACCTCTTCTCAAAGTGGGAATTAGTGTCTCTAGAAAGGCAAAAAGTTGAGTAGGCAAGTGTTTCCAGTGTTTGTGGATGTTACCTGTGCAGACACTTGCTCATGCGGTAACTAATAGTGAAATCTTCTGCTTTTCTTTTTTTAAATGATGGCAACAAACAGAAGTGTAACATTTTTATGTTTTTCTGGTCTATTCTTTAGGAGATTTAATTTCATTTTAAGAAACATGTTGTTTAGTTGCTCTGTCATGTTCTTCTTTTGCAATCCCATAGACGATGGCCCTCCAGGCTCCTCTGCCCATGAGATTTTCCCAGACAAGAATATCAGAGTGCGATTTCCTTTTCCAGGGGATCTCCTGACCCAGTTCTGAACCCCCATCTTCTCCACTGCTACGTTTCCTACAAAACCACTATTTTTAAAGATCAGCTTCATAGATCACACTGCTTAGCCTCTCTGCCAGAAGTTTCAAAGCTTCACTGTCAGCTGCACAACAGGTTCCTCAAAATAGCTTTATCTTCATTATCACAACTTGGCCAAACAAGGCGTTCTAAGCTTGTGGACTATTGTTATTGGCTTGTTTTAGTTTTCAACTTGAATCTCTGATATGACTGCAACTGTCATATTTTAACATTCACTCATCATTCAGTAAACATTTATGGAATGTTTCAGGGAGCGTGGTAAGTTTGAGGGGTCACAAGAGTGGACGGAATTGTCACCCTAACAAGATCATAGTATAGTGGAAGAGGAGTCATGTTGATTGAACAACTATGATCAACTAGACTTCTTTTTATAGACATTTCTTCATCATTTCTCCCAAGAAAACAATGAAGATGCTCAAAGAACTTAGTCAATTTCACACAGCTGGGAAGAAGTTTTAGTGAAATTCAAACACCTGAGTTTCTGACTGCAGAAATCAGACTTTTCTCCAACTAAATGGTTTCCCTGTAAATTGGTGGATCAGTTTGTTACTTTATGCTGTGTGAATGTACACATTTCCACCATGTTCATGGGTAAGAGGTTAACTGTATTTGTTTATGTTAAGGTAAGGTAAGGTAAAGTCGCTCAGTCGTGTCCGACTCTTTGCGACCCCATGGGCTGTAGCCTACCAGGCTCCTCCGTCCATGGGATTTTCCAGACAAGAGTACTGGAGTGGATTGCCATTTCCTTCTCCAGGGGATCTTCCCGACCCAGGGATCGAACCCAGGTCTCCCACATTGTAGACAGACACTTAACCGTCTGAGCCACCAGGGAAGTCCTATGTTACTTACCTTCAAAACAAATTCTCATAATTGAGTTCTGATCTGTATCAGGTGATATAATGAACAAAGTTAAGAAACACCTGCACTGCCATCTATTTAGAATGAACATTGGAACACCAAAGAACAAAATTCCACTTCAATATTCCAAAGAACAACATCATCTAAACCAGCAGTCCCCAACCTTTTTGGCACCAGGGATTGGTTTCATGGAGGACAATTTTTCCACGTAGGTGGGGGCAGAGTATGGTTCAGCTGGTAGTAGGAGCAATGGGCACCATGGGGAGCGGCAGATGAAGCTTCACTTCCTTGTCTGCTGTTCAGCTCCTGCCGTGAGGCCAGGTTCCTAAGAGGGTGTAGGGTATCGGTCCAAGACTGGGCATTGAGGCGTCCTGATCTAAATGACTATTGTCCCTCTCTGTGAGGTCAACCCCATCATTATAATTGCATGAGGCATTTCTCCTACTGCTTGGTACAAAAACTTAGAGAAGAGATTCAGACAGTATATTTCCTCAACTAAGATTAGGAAGTAGAATAAGAACACAATATAGAAAAAGAGAGAAAATTTTAATTCTCACTTTCCTGTGATACTTGCAAGAAAAGAACATTAAACAACACGTCACTAACATTTTGCTCAGTGCCATTCATATGTCACCCAAGTTAACTAAACACCTTTCAGCAATGTGACAACATTCCTGGGTATTTGTCAAAAACAAATGTTCAGGCTACTGAAAAATATAAAAATCACAGATTGAATTTGGTGGGTTCATAGATGTGCATGGAAAGGCAAGACTGTGTAAGATTATGTGACTATATTTATATTACATCCATGATATCCCTTGAAAACCTTAATAAAATGTGAATTCATAGGACCTTGATATTTGGCAATGGGAAGTGTTGATAAAGATTTACTTAGCAATTCAGAGGAGTGTCAGATAATAGAGTAGGTACACAATATAATTAGAAATACTGAACTTTCTTTTACATACACAACAGCCTGTGGCAAAGCTCTGGGTAAATCATGAACATGAGAGTGGAACCGCACTGCATTTCATGAACAGCCTCTGGCCAAAAAAGACAAATAGGAAAGGTCCTGATTAAATATTTGCTCAGAAAATACCCTCTGATAATATACTGCCAATTTCCTACCTTGGGTAAATAGCATCCCCCTCTTCCAAGGTAAGTAGGTCTCTGCTATATTAGATTTTATTGACAAAAAGGAACTCTGGCCACAGAACACATAGCAGTTATGTGAAGGGTATGGCGCAGCTTGTCTCAAAACATTGTCAGTGTGACCTTTGGCGAGTACCCAGTGGAAAATCACTCTCTCTAAAGGAAACCAACACCCCTTTCTCTATAATCCTGCAGGTATGATATGGTGTTACTGAAGCAAGCTCCGCTTCCAGTGGCCGCAGCACAAATTGCCTCATTTGGCTTGGTCACTGGAAGGACTAATGCCAGGTAGAGATATGCACACATGAGCATATGCAAGGTTTCCATGGTAATGCTACTTGTTATGCCTGAATGGCCTTGGGGATGCATCCAGCCATGCGGGGATATGCCATCTTTTTCTGGAGGTCAGCCCAGTGAAAAGTAAAACCTTAAGAAGCGCACCATACTCTGGATTCTATGTGTTCGTCTGGAGGCTGATTAAAAGGACTGGATTATCAATCTCACTTTCAACATTTCTTATATTCTGAACACCACTTCCTGATATTCTTGTATGGCAGAGTCCAAACATGAAGATGACAAGCTCTCCCAAGCATACTGGGGGAACACTCCTCATAGTTTCAAACACCATATTTTATGGAGACAAATTGCCGAATGTTTGTTTGGATTCTAGGATTACGGTCACTGCCATGTGCAACATGGATTTCAGCCACTTTCCCCTGGATTCTCAGACCTGTTCTTTGGAGCTGGAAAGCTGTAAGTATCTGTATTCGTAATGACAGATCTTTGCCTTCTTCCCTCCCTGTGCCATTTTAGTACCTCTGAGACTGAGTACCGCCTGCCAGAGATAAGACCTATTTACTCCCAAGCTGGTGTAGGAGGGCCCTGTTGCTCCACTTTGCCTCAGAAGACAGGGAGTCAAATTAACTTCTTTTCCTCTCCCCAAAGATGCATATACAGATGAAGATCTGATGCTATATTGGAAGAATGGGGACGAATCCCTGAAAACGGATGAAAAGATCTCCCTATCTCAGTTTCTGATTCAGAAATTCCACACCACTTCCAGACTGGCCTTCTACAGCAGCACGGGTAGCTAACTTCTGCCACAGTTGGGTTCACATGTGGAAGAAAACACACTAGAATTCTTCTTTGGCCCCCTTCCAATGAAAAGATTTTTTTTTATTATTATTTTAATAATGCATAGTGCAGCAAAACAAAAATAGCACTTAAATGCAGAAGATTTAAAAGTTGCTGTCCTCTGAAATCCCATGGCTGGAGGCACTCATTCTGAACAATTCAGCAAATCTCCTTGCAGACATCCTGATTAATTATGTCATTTTACAAAATTATGTAATTTTACAAAATTGTTGTTGTTGTTTAGTCACTAAGTAATATATCTGACTCTTTTGAGACCTCATGGACTGTAGCCTGCCTGCCTTCTCTGCCCATGGGATTTCCCAGGCAAGGCTACTGGAGTGGTTGACCTTTCCTTCTCCAGATGATTGTTCCAACCCAGGGATAGAACTGGTGTCTCCCTCTTGGCAGGCGGATTCTCTACCACTGAGCCACCTGGAAAGCCCTTAGAAAAATTACAAAAGTGTAATTTTACAAAAGTCAGGTTTTACACACGATTCTATAAACTGATCCATTTGACTTAACAATATAGATGGATAGCTTTCCAGGGAAACGTATTTACAACCTATATTCAGAGATATAGATTTATTTCTCATGTGTAGTGTGACCTCTTCTTGGACCCTGGGTCCATATGTGAAGTTTTGAGAGCGTCCATTTGTGAGCTCTTCTCTGATCTCACCATCAGCCCTAGTAAATAGTTGCCTAGGGTCATCCTAAGGAGAAGGCAATGGCACCCCACTCCAGTACTCTTGCCTGGAAAATCCCATGGATGGAGGAGCCTGGTAGGCTGCAGTCCATGGGGTCGCGAAGAGTCGGGCTTGACTGAGCGACTTCACTTTCACTTTTCACTTTCATGCATTGGAGAAGGAAATGGCAACCCACTCCAGTGTTCTTGCCTGGAGAATCCCAGGGATGGGGGAGCCTGGTGGGCCACCGTCTATGGGGTTGCACAGAGTCGGACACGACTGAAGTGACTTAGCAGCAGCAGCAGGGGCATCCTAACAAAGTACCACAAACTGGACACTTGAAACAATAGGAATGTGTTCACTCCCAGTGCTGAGGTGGAAGCCTGAGCACTCTGCTCCTCCTGAAGGCTCTGGGAAGGAATCCTTCCCTGCCTCCTATCAGCTCCTGGTGGTTGTAGCATTACTTCAACCTCAGCCTTTATTGTTATGTGGCTCCCTGTGTCTCTGGTGTGTCCATGGTATGTCTGGCTCTTTGCAACCCCATGGACTGTAGCCCACCAGGCTCCTCTATCCATGGAATTCTCCAGGCAAGAATACTGGTGTGGGTAGCCATTGCCTTCTCTAGGGGATCTTCCCAACCTGGGGACTGAACCCAGGCCTCCTGCATTGCAGGCAGGGGATTACCATCTGAGCCACCAGGGAAGCCCGTGTTTTTGTGCATCTATGTTCAAACTTCCCTCTTCTCTGAGGACCCCTGTCATTGGGTTATGGGCCACCCTAACTCAAAGGGACCTCACCTTACATTGAAGACCTGATTTCTCAGTAAGGTCACATTCACAGGTGGTGGGAGTTAGGACTTCAATGTACCTTTATCCAATATACAGCTCTGCAGTAGCCACAGGACCACAGAGGACTTCTCACTTCCTTACCCTTCCTGTCCCAGTGCTGAGAAGCTCAGGCGCAGGTGTGGGAAGATTTTGTGCTACTGTCTGCTCCTGCACGGCCACTGTCTCCCTGTATGTCTGCCCCCGGCCCCACTCTTCTGTCCACAACATCCAACAGTGGAGAAGAGCGAGCCCCAGCCAAGGGTGTCAGGACAGCCCGTGCCAGCTTCCCTTTATGTCCATGGTGCTCACCTTCATCCCTCTCTTCTCTTCTGCTCTGATGTGTATTTGGCACACAACCTTCTTTTCTCATCTCTTCTTGGCAAGTTTAAATAAACTCTTTTCTAAAACCTTTTTTTGAAACAAATTATTTATTTTTTGGCTGCACCAAGCAGCATGAGGGATCAACCAGGGGTAGAACTTCTGTCCCCTGCAATGGAAGTGTGGAGTCTTAACCACTGGGCTGCCAGGGAAGCCCCTAAAGCCATTTTAAAGAATTTCTTTTTCATTATGCACTGCTGTTTTGAGCATTTTATATGAATTAACTACTGTCTACCCAATGAATCTATGGTGTAGATAATATTGATATTCTCCCCAGTTTATAGACCAGAAAACTGAGGCTCAGAGGGATTAGATTTTAGAAAGGAAGCTTATTGTACTAAGGCAACCAATCATGAACTTTTAACTTTCTGCTGAAGATGAATATGATGATGGGGAAAGAAGGGCTCCCAGGAAAGGAGTTTGTTTTCGCCTCCGTGATGGGATCTCACTGGCTTCTTCCTGTGTCCCGCAGGCTGGTACAACCGTCTGTACATCAACTTCACGTTGCGACGCCACATCTTCTTCTTCTTGCTCCAAACCTACTTTCCCGCCACCCTGATGGTCATGCTGTCCTGGGTGTCCTTCTGGATCGACCGCAGAGCCGTGCCCGCCAGAGTCTCACTGGGTAAAAGCGCTTGATAAGGTGTGGCAGGGTGGGTGTTTGTTTTTTTTTTTTTCCAACCAGTCACTATGTAGAGAAGAAGTAAAAGTCACCATTCAGGGTTCTCAAGTGATGGTCTGTCCAAGTCAGAGGAGCAAACTTTCCTCCTACTTCTTGCTTTCTAATTCCACACTGCCCTCAGTTTCCCAGACCACGTGGTGAAAACCTCAGGGAGCTCAAACCACACCACCTCTGCCCAAATCATTTCAGAAAGAGAGCACTTTCAGAAAGTCCACTTTCTGGATGTGGACTTCCACCACTGGCAGTGTCAGAGCTCAGTACTTTGATAAATGAGGCGATTCGACAAATGCCCAAACTTACTCTGTAAATACAAAAACTTAGTTTGTTGGCTTTGTTTAGACAGAGTTTGGAAGCAGGGCCCATATTTCATGATTTCTCGGAAGGAGAGGGGGGCTGCGTTCCCTGGAGTTGCAGCTTAGCCTTGGAAGCCTCTAAGTGTCAGAGTCAACACTTGCACCTCATCATTGTCAATTTGGACAAAATTGGGTTGGGCCCTGAGACATGAGAGGGTTTGACCAGCAAGGCACAATGAGGAAGAAACTGGTCTGACAAGCTTTCTGGACTCAAATGAGGGTGGATGTGTTCTTTTCTTGAGGTTTGGGAAGGTTCCTTGAGAGGGGTTCTTTAGCCCCTGTTTTTAAATTTTTATTAAATTAATTAGTTTTAAATTTAAATTCAATTAGTTACATTTTTTGGAGAAGGCAATGGCATCCCACTCCAGTACTCTTGCCTGGAAACTCCCATGGATGGAGGAGCCTGGTAGGCTGCTTTGGAGCATTCTTTTGCATTGCCTTTCTTTGGAATTGGAATGAAAACTGACCTTTTCCAGTCCTGTGGCCACTGCTGAGTTTCCCAAATTTGCTGGCAGATTGAGTGCAGCACTTTCACAGCATCATCTTTCAGGATTTGAAACAGCTCAACTGGAATTCCATCACCTCCACTAGCTTTGTTCGTAAGCCAGCAAGCCAGCCAGCAAGCTGGCATTAGTACACAAATGCCAAGGTTATCAGTATCTGATAGAAAGCTTAGGTTGACTAAATCTCAACAGTATAGGTACAAATACAGGTTGCAAAAGTTCTTACAGGAACTGGTTTGTACTTTTAAGTAGCACTTAGTCACATCCAACTCCAGTACTCTGGAAACTCGCATGGATGGAGGAGCCTGGTAGGCTGCAGTTCATGGGGTCGCTGAGTCAGACACGACTGAGCGACTTCACTTTCACTTTTCACTTTCATGCATTGGAGAAGGAAATGGCAACCCACTCCAGTGTTCTTGCCTGGAGAATCCCAGGGATGGCGGAGCCCAATGGGCTGCCGTCTGTGGGGTCACACAGAGTCGGACACGACTGAAGTGACTTAGCAGCAGCAGCAGTCACTTAATGACTGATTGGAAAGAATAACAATACTTATTCAATACTAAAACATGTACTACAAATGTTTCTATTTGAAAAACAAAATTTCCCAGATGGGACAAGAGATACTTGTTTTTTTTTCTATACATCACTGAATGTGTTAGAAATACAATTTGAATAGGGGCATCTTTTTATGATAGGGCTTCCCAGGCAGTTCAGTGGTAAAGAATCTTGTCTGCCAAGCAGGAAACATGGGTTCAGTCCCTGGATTGGGAAGATTCCCTGGAGAAAGAAATGGCAACCCACTCCAGTATTCTCGCTGGGAAATCCCATGGACAGAGAAGCCTGGTGGGCTACAGTCCATGTGGTCACAAAAGAGTCAGACAGGACTTAGTGGCTAAACAATAATAAATATTTTTAAGATAATGACAAAACTAAAAAATAATTTATTTTTATCCTTAATTTTTTATTCTCATTGCCCCNAAAAATGAAGATCGTGACATCTGGTCCCATCACTTTATGGCAAACAAATGATGAAAAAGTGAAAATAACAGCAGATTTTATTTTCTTGGACTCCAAAATCACTGTGGATGGTAAATGTAGCCACAAAGTTAAAAGAAGCTAGCTCCTTGGAAGAAAAGCTATGACAAACAGACATCGTTAAAAAAAAAAAGAAAAAGAAAAGCTAAGGCATCACTCTGCTGACCAAAGTTCTTATAATCAAAGCCACAGTAGCTCAGACAGCAAGGAATTCACTTGCAATATGGGATACCTCGGTTCTTTCATCAGAAGGACATCCCTGCAGTCCAGTAGTAAGACTCAGTGCTCCCAAATTAGGGCATCCAAGTTCATTCCCTGGTCGGGGTACTAGATCCCACATACTGCAACTAAAAATACCACATGTGACAATTAAAATCCCTGTTCCCACAAGCTACAATGAAGATTGAAGAGCCCTTGTGCTGGAACTAAGACCAAGCATAGCCAAGTAAACGAATAAATACCTGAAAGAAAGAAAGAAAAAAAATATGAGAATTCTCTGTTGGTTCAGCAGTTAGGACTTGATGCTTTCACTGTCAATAGCCAGGGTTGAACACATGATTGTGGAACTAAGATCCCACAGGTTCCATGGCATGAGCAAACAAAAAACCAGAAAGATAACTGATGCGGACAGAACTCCCATAGTTTGAAAATGAAGCAATATAACACTCTCTTCACCTCCCCTTTTCTCATCTCTATCATCCTTCTCTTTCCTGTTCTTTTTTTTTTTTTTTTTTTTTAAGTTTTATTGGAATATAGTTCTTTACAGTGTTATGTTAGTTTCAGGGTTATGGCGTGATTCAATTATACATATACACATATTCATTCTTTTTCAGATTCCTTTCCCATATAAGTTATTACCAAATATTGAGTAGCATTCTCTGCACTATACAGTAGGTCCTTGTGGCTTTTTATACACAGTAGTGCGTGCATGTCTATTTCAAGTTCTTCCACTTCTTGCACACAATTTTTCTCTAATAGAAGTGTACTTGTTATTTAGGCACTCCAGCTTCATTCACTTAACTTAGTTGAACATGTAAAAACACACATTTTCAATCTCTTTTGACTGTGTATGTTGGCTGAGACCCACTTGCTGACTGAAGGGAGGTTGCCCAGGGCTAAGCCAAGCAGTGTATCAAAGATAGGGATGTGACCCAGTAAGAGAGTAAAATGGAATGAGGATGTTTGAGAATTTGTTTGACTTCCAGGAAAGGCTTGCTCTTCCCAGGGGATTTAAAGCCCAAAGAACATAAGGTCTAGGGCTGCTATAGCCATGCTGTAACCATGAGAAGAGAGTTTATCTGGAAATAAAGTCAACGGGGAAGCAAATAAGGCAAGACATAGATAAAGGGGTCAACCGATGCAGTTAGCTCTTCTACTGTTTCTCATTTATGTGAACCAATAAATAAACTTCCCCAATACTTGAGCCAGTTTAAGCTAGGCTTTCTGTGACTCATAAACTTAATGATACACTCACCCTATAAAAAAATGCCAAACAGGTAAACAGAAACTAAGCTCTATCCCGAGAAGCCCCCACATTTTCAAGTCCAAGGATCCCTTTGAACAACTGCTGCTTTAATCCTTTGTAGCTCAATGTCAAGGTAACAATACAGCTAGTTAATGAAACAACAGTCCAAAGGCCTCCTAACTAACGTCCTTTGGGGACTTGAAAAACAAGTATCTTTAATCTGGTAGCATATATCATTCCTCACAAGACACTTGGCAGCTGTGAAAAGCATCGACCAGCACACATGGCAATAAGGACTGGGATAAAGAGAATGTAAAAGGTTAGGTTACCTTCAACTCACTGCTCCACACCTGATGGATTATTTGTAATAAGACACAGTTGTTCTTATTTCCTTTGTGAAATAGGAACTGTAAAGACTTGAACAGAAATGAAAAGTATAATTTTCCAGTACATTTAATGCATTATGTATCATGAACATCTTATGACTGGACAGTCTCCAAATTTTTAAGAGGAAAAAAAAATTTTTCAGGTAGCTTTCTCTCTCATATTGTTTCTCTACAAATGCCCCCTTTTCTTCACCTGTCCTTTATTTCCTTAGCTCTCTCCATTCTCTCCCTTATACCTCTTTCAATAGGTTAGCCCTTTCAATTTCTCAACAAAAAATTTCAATCAATTAGTCATTAATGATATGGAGTTATTCAACAAATCAGTCCACAGTTTATTTTCGTCTTAGGACATACATCTCCCCAAATACACTTTCTTGATGTATCCTGTAAGAGAACCTCCAACCCATTCTTCAACCTGTTTCCTATTCTTTCCTGGCATCTCCTCCACCAGCTCCACGCTGCTATAAATATAGTACAGGGAAAGGTTTGGTAAAAGAGAATGAGATTGTGATCATAAATGGTTCCTCAGATCATTAAACCAAAGTTTTAGAGCCAAACTTCTTCTCTGGGTCTGAATGAGGCCCAGACATTTTTTTTTAATAATAAGAAATCCTAGAATGGAGACTTCAAAGATTAGCCTGTGCCTTTTTGTCCGGTCAGCTGCAGGGAGTGCAGAAGAATACTTAATGAATTCAAATTCTGACTCAGTCACGTAACTCACGAGAATCTGAGCAGTTGGTTTAAACTCAGTGAGTTTCAGTTTTCACATTTAATTTGAGGGTGGATGGTATCAATAATAACTACCTAATTAATTAATTCTACACTTTTTTTAGCACGTAGCTAGGCATTATTCTAGGGGTTCATGATACACTTTGATTAAAATAGTCAAAATCCTATTTTAATGGAGTTTATATTTTACTTAATTGTATTATTGAATGAACTAAATGATATAATTTAAACAAATCCACAGCAGTGCCTAGGACACTGTAAAATACAACACGTGGTATCCAAGAGATTTCATTCCCAATTAGGTTATTATCAATTCTTTTATCTGTATACATTCCTCCAGTCTTTGAAAGGTTTTTGAAAAACTTCAGTAGGAGGGTTAGGCTTTGGGATGAGCCAAAATAAAATCTGAATAAGCCAGAACATTTCCTTGAATAAAATACTGGGGGCTATGAGCCAATATTGCTTTTAAAACAAGACAAACATTTTCTAGAATAAACTATTTTTTCAGCCATCCTTGATTTATTTTGCAAATTTTTCTTTGCAGCAATCCTACTCCCCAAACACACTGCATATCATTTCCCTTCCTGCCTTTCTACTGCCACTTTCCTAGTATACATTTCCATAGTCCTAGTGTAAATTACCACCATCTCTGTCTTCCCAGCAGCCAGAATTACTCTTAAAAGGGGAAATCAGATCATCCTCACCAGCTCTAAAAATCTTCTGATGCCTTTTCGGTGTTGTTATCACAAAATCCAAACTCTCCTCATTGATCTCCAAAGCCATTATATCACTTTGCCTCCAGCTCTCAAACTTTCTACTGTATCCATCCATCCACGCTCACCAGGCTTCAGACACTCCTGCCTTACTTCTCAGGCACATGTGTGCCTCAGGGCCTTTGCATTTCCGTTCTGTTTGCTCAGGCAGGCATCCTCCTCTCCTACAGCTGCATCATTTACTCTCTCCTAGTTCAAATCCTATCATTGCAGGGGGACCTGTGCTGACCCATAACTTCCCATCCTCCAATCACTGACTTGTTCTCTGTATCTCCACTGTCTAGCTGCTGGAGGCACTAAATAAATATTTAAGTAAATGTATAAAATTATGAAATTAACAATTATCTGGGCAGGCACATAGATATTTATTTCTAACATTTTGCCAAGCTTTCAATCATTATATACAATGTTATTGATGATATGCTTATGGTGTATAAGGATCTACAAGCATATAGAGAGCATTCAACATACATCACTGATAAGCATTTTCCATGTGGTCTTTACAGCAGCTTTGAGGGTGTGGAGTTATTATATCTTAGCCATTTAAGGTTTACGGGACTAAAAGTCAGAGAAAGCAAGTTCTACTCGAGTAAAACCTACTTAAGAATTCACAGGTCATAAGTTACAGAATACAGATTCAAATCTAACTGTCTGACACTATAACTGGTGTTCTTAATCTTACAAACATCATCATCAACTGTATCTTCTCATATCCAGAGTGATAACCTGTCAAAACTAATAATGTTAATAGAGAGCATTTACTGAGTGTTTACCATGCAGAGGGAATTATCTTCATTAATTCTCACAACAACTGTTAAGATGTAGGTCCCTTGGTTTTCAGTTGAGAAAAACTCAGCTTAAGTCAGTCAGATGGAACTTGAATCCAGTCTGGTCTGACTCCTGAAACTGAGCTGTTAACTGCTATGGGGCAGCATTTCCTGACCCAGGGGAAGACAGTATCACTTGCCTAGTCACAGATGACAGGAACCACAGTCTAGGCCTGAGCTACAGGCTGGGTGCAGCCCTACTGCACGACCCGCACATTCATCTTGGTCAAATGACAGATGCATTGTGTCTCTAACTGTGGAAACCAGGAATCACTCTGTTGGCCAACCACCAACTCTCTGTCAAGGAGGGGAAAAACAACCAGGAGCCTGAACCTTCACTATTACATTAGCGGCGCCGCCTTCATTTATTTTGTAAGCAATAAACTCGTCCATTGTTTCAATTAGGAAGTTTCAAATGAGATTGAAGATAACACATCCCATAATTTCTCATCCTTCCTTGTTTCACAGGCTCAGGCAGAACTGATTCCAGGGTGGAATTTGCACTCTCCTGATTGATGAGGCTAATAAAGCACCTTTATTGTGATATAAATAGCCTTAAAAATGTCCTACAGAGTCAATATTGGTGTTTGATGGCCTCACATAGGCAGGGTCCTTGTCTTAAGTAGCACTAAAGCTTGATGAGTTATGGTTTTGAAAAAGTTTGTCATTGAATTTGGATATTGATTTGTGGGGCTACAAGGTGGCAGTATCCACATTAGTGACACAGATGGAGCAAACTATTTAAAAAATACTCATTTCTTTCACACACCTAATACATCAATAATTTTAACACCCTGCTGGATCATGCAGCTTTGACAAGGGAATGGAACATACATAAAACAAATCACAGAGGTATTCATTCAACCAGATCAGTGACTATTGCTCTATCCACACTTTAGTTGAGAAAGAGCACAGTACACATCCTAGAAGGTAAGAATATGCTTTCAAATCCATCTCTCTATTACACATGCACTCACACACACACTCACTGAGATCGATGCAGGTATAATAAAAGACCAAAATGTTCTTCCTCTAATTGACTTCAAAGCCCTTGGGTTAAACTCTGAGTGTTGAATTCCAGGGTAAAGGCTATTTATTAATTTCTTGGCATGCTGGGAATAGCATAAGCTAAAGGTTATGGCCCTTTATAAACAGTTATTTCATGTCTTTGTTTCCTTTAAACTTCTTAACAGTTTTAAAAGTTACATTAAAAATCTCTGTTTTTCTCTTTTCCTGCCCATCTCCTTATGCTTGGCAGTGCCATTGGTTCTTGTCCACTTGTTTAGCTTTTACAGTTCCCTCAGTCCATATCTGTGTGTGTATGTGTCTTGACCCTTGGGCATATATATTTCTACATTTGCAGAAACAGGATCAGAAGATGATACAGAAGTAAGGTAAGGGTGTTATGCAGTCAGGTAGGGAAGTTATAATGTCAAAGCTACTCACTCAGTCAGTACATCACTAGACAATGGATTTTTTAACTCATTATATCAGTTTCCTAGGGCTGTTGTGGGGTCTCCTTCTAGCACAAGCTGGAATCAGGATTGCTGAGAGAAATATCAATAACCTCAGATATGCAGATGACACCACTCTATTGGCAGAAAGTGAAGAAGTAAAGAGCCTTTTGATGAAAGTAAAAGAAGAGAGTGAAAAAGTTGGCTTAAAAGTCAATATTCAGAAAACAAAGATCATGGCATCTGGTCCCATCACTTCATGACAAATAGATGGGGAAACAATGGAAACAGTGAGAGACTTTATTTTTGGGGGCTCCAAAATCACTGCAGATAGTGACTGCAGCCATGAAATTAAAAGACACTTGCTCCTTGGATGAAAACCTATGACCAACCTAGACAGCATATTAAAAAGCAGAGACATTACTTTGCCAACAAAGGTCCATCTAGTCAAAGCTATGGTTTTTCCAGTGTCATGTATGGATGTGAGAGTTGGACTATAAGGAAAGCTCTGCACAGAAGAATTGATGCTTTTGAACTGTGGTATTGGAGAAGACTCTTGAGAGTCCCTTGGACACCAAGGAGATCCAACCAGTCCATCCTAAAGGAGATCAGTCCTGAATATTCATTTGAAGGACTGATGCTGAAGCTGAAACGCCAATACTTTGGCCACCTGATGCGCAGAACTGACTCATTTGAAAAGACCCTGATGCTGGGAAAGATTGAAGGTGGGAGGAGAAGGGGATGATAGAGGATGAGATGGTTGGATGGCATCACCGACTAGATGGTCATGAGTTTGCACAAGCTCCGGGAGTTGGTGAAGGACAGGGAGGCCTGGTGTGCTGCAGTCCATTGGGTTGCAAAGAGTTGGACACGACTGAGTGACTGAACTGAGGGCTCTTGTAACAAATTACTACCAACTAGGTGACTTCTGAACTGAACTGAGGTGACTTAAAACAAAAGAAATGAATTTTCTCACAGGTCTGAAAGTCAAAAGTCCAAAATTAAAGTGTTGGCAAGGTTCCAAAGGATCTAGGGGGTCCACTTCCAACTCTGGTGCTTCTTGGCAATTCTGGTTTTCTTCAGTTTCATAGACACCGCTCCCATCCCTGCTTTCTCCTTCTCATGGTCTTCTTTCCCATGTAGCTCTCTGTCTTCTCCATCTCTGTCTTTTACAGAGGTACTCACCATTAGATTTAGGGCTCACTCTAATAAAAAATATTATTTTGAGCTCCTTATCTCAAATACTTCAGCAAAGCGCTTTATTTCAAATAAGTTGCATTTTGAGGGCCCAGGTCTTTTGGATGGGTCACATTCAATTCACTATATCCATCTATAGACTTTCAACTTGATTAAAATATACTGAGGTTGTCCCTTTTTTTAAACAAGTAATATATATTTTCTCTGGCAATGATGCATACTCTAAGACTAACCACAAGTATAAAAAATTGGCTAATAATTCCCTGGTGGCAAGCATGGTGAGAATCCACCTGTAATGCAGGAGACCTGGGTTTGATCCCTGGTCAGGAAGATCCTTTGGACAAAGGAATGGCTACCCACTCCTGTATCCTTGCCCGGAGAATTCCACGGACAGAGGAGCCTGGCAGGCTACAGTCTACAGGGTTTCAAAGAGTCAGACACGACTGAGCGACTTTCACTTTCATGGAATCAAGATGCTATCTACACTTTCTACTTTTCTTTTTATCCTTCCAATAAAGTTGCATGTAACATTTACCTCTTTTGAGGAAAGGCCAAACACAGTCTTCCATGCTGAAAAAATATATATATCAAGATTTACATTGATTTTATAGCTATCCCAGCTAATCAATTATTTTGGGATTACAGATTGATCTTCAGAAGAGTTTGAAACAAGACAGAAAAATCTTAAGTACTTATAAAATTCTAAATTCTAGTGAGGAGACCATTGTGCTTTATGTTAAAGAAAATTGGTTTCATAGTAACCTAGATAATGATGGCCTTATCAATGGATAATGGAAACTCACAAAAGGGTGGGGGGTTTACTTGTGTCTACAGGCACTGAATATAAACAGATCATCTCTTTTTCAATTAAAAATCCCATAAGAATCAACATAAAACTCATAAATATATTCATAAGGCAAGAGCTTAAGAAAACAAAGTTTGACCATGTTAATAAAAGAATAGGACATATGAGAAGCAGTGTTTTCACATATGAAAAACTTAGAGATCTTATTAAAATGCAGATTCTAATACAGTATGTCAGTGGTAGGTCCTGAGATTCTTTATTCTAACAAGTTCTCAGGGTAATGACCAAGAACCACTCTTTGACTACGACCACAGTTGTAGAGAATCAAGCTATAACAACAGGGCTGGCAAATAATTATAATGTTACACAGGCTAAAGATTATAAGGCTTTTTGTCATTCAGCAGAAATTCACTGGGCTCCTGTTCTGTACCAATCACTGTGGTAAATACAAAAATAAATGGAATACAATGCATAATCTCAAGAGTTTCTCTGCTAATTGTGAATTCTTTTCTGGCATAAAATCTTTCATCTACTTTCTGTTTCAAAAACTATTAAGGCAATAATAGAAATAAAATATTTTATAAATAGGCAAAAAATAATCCATATTTAGCAACTTTTTAAAATACTAGTGGATACTAGTATTTTAAAAATACCAAATAATTGGTCTCTATGCCAAAAGGTACAGCCTGTCTGCAGTGAGGGCAGCATCCTTCCTAAGGAATGTTCTCACAGAGATGACATGGCAATACACTCTTGGTAGGATTTGGGGATCAAAAATCAGAAAGGTACTGTGATTTCTAGGTTGGAAGCAAACGCAATGATGAGCAGGGATGACTCACATAGGGATGATAAAACATTCACAGAAGAAAGCATTTAATTTCTAGAAAAATCAATAGGCTCTTGGTTTTGAATTAATTTAATTCTACACATTGCTAAAGAGATGTGCTAGAGAATAATGGCCCTAGAAGCTGAAGTCTAAATCTATGCAATTGCCTCTTTTTTCACTTTGGCTTGAATGAAGATGGTAGATTCATGAGTAGGCAGTAGCCAAGACAATTTGTTTATGATTGCTGTTGAGTCAGGTTCTTTTTCCCCCTTTTTAATTTATTTTTAGTTGAAAGATAATTGCTTTACAGTTTTGTGTTAACTTCTACCAAACATCAACATGAATCAGCCATAGGTTTATTCATGCCATAGGTTTACTCCCACTTGAAGCTCCCTCCTACCCTCCTTCCCATCCCACCCCTCTAGGTTGTTATAGAACCCCGGTTTGAGTTCCCTGAGTCATTCTGCAAATTCCCATTGGCTATCTATTTTATATATGGCATTGTATATTTCCATGTTACTCTTTCCATACATCTCACCATCTTCTTCCTCCCCCTGCAGCTGTATCCATAAGTCTGTTCTCAATGTCTGTGTCTCCATTGCTGCTGAGTCAGTTTTAAATGAGAATCCACCAGAGACTGTTCTGATCATGACAGCTGTCTAGATGTTTGCACTGTCAAGTAAACATATACCATGAGCATTATACATACATGTATATGTATTAAATACATTATCAGGAGGAGGGTTTTTAAGTGCTGGGAAGTGAAGAGTGAAGTGAAAGTTGCTCAGTCTTGTCTGACTCTTTGTGACCCCATGGACTGTACAAGCCCATGGAATTTTCCAGGCCAGAATATTGGAGTGGGTAGCTCTTCTCTTTTCCAGGGGATCTTCCCAACCCAGGGACTGAATGCAGGTCTGCATTGCAGCTTTACCAGCTGAGTCACCAGGGAAGCGCAAGTGTTGGGAAACTTGCCCTGTAAGGAATCTGCTCATGTTCCCTCTACAGTGGAAGACAGCAGTGACTTCCTGATTTTCTTCAGGCCTGAAAACTAAAAGCAAGTTGCAGTGTCATGACTTTTGACCCAGTAAATTCTCACAAAAGGGCAACTATTATACTGGCAGCATCATAAACACAGCTTGTTTTGTGAACACAGTGAAAGGATGACTTTGCATTTAAACTTATTTTGATCTGAAATATTGAAGACTACAGATTACTCAGCTTTTACATGAGACATGAATTTTTCACCAATTAGTAGATTGGGGGTTCTGACACCAACCTGCCATCACGGCATCAATGAGGACGACAAATGGCTATTATAACTGCTATCACCAAATCTCATGACATAAAGACTAAGTTCTCTTTTCAGAAAAGTTTAACTGTTATCTCTTCATCCCCAAAGCAGATGCAGTGGATTAAATATTTGTGTTTGCTATCTATTAATACATTGATCAAACAAGCTAGCTAGATGTCAAATATATGCTCCATGATTTTATGTACAACTATACTGCTTATTATTTATTGGACTTCCCTGGTGGCTCAGAGGTTAAAGCGTCTGCCTCCAATGCGGGAGACCCGGGTTCAATCCTTGGGTCCGGAAGATCCCCTGGAGAAGGAAATGGCAATCCACTCCAGTATTCTTGCCTGGAGAATCCCATGGACAGAGAAGCCTAGTAGGTTACAGTCCACGGGGTCGCAAAGAGTCGGACACGACTGAGCGACTTCACCTCACCTCATACTGCTTATGATCAACCTATGGGGTTTTATTTTCCTGGCCTATACTGACCAGTTTAAAATAGCACACATAGTGCCTATTTTTAGATCTATCATACTTCCCATGATTCCTGCATTTGGGGGGATGGGAAAGATGCAGCCAGAGACAACATGGTTATCTGTTCTCTCCTTGGCCATGCATTCTATGACCCACTTCAGTACAGAAAGGGGAGCATTGTTTCTGCACACTGAGTTTTCTATTGGGTTACAGTAACTTGCCTGTGGTTCTTATAGAAAATATGTCCTACTTTTTGCCAGAAAATATATCCTGCAAAAGGGCATAGTGGAAAAGAGATGGTTTTATAAGTCCCAAATGTTACCAGGATTCCTTCAGGTCTCTACAAGTTACAAATGCATATGATGGAAGACAGGAGGGAGCTGTAAAGGATCCCTTAACACTGGGTTGGACTCTCAGAAGGAGGAATGGTCTTGAGTCTTAGAGTCTTCCAGTCTTCCAGAGGCATGATGGGTTTGTGTAACGGGTGGGTTTGTGTAATGGATTCCTTGCATAATGAATGGGTTTGTGTAATTCTCACTTTGAACTATATTTGGCAAAATAAGATGTGCTGTTTAGTTTCTTAGAAGTTGATTACCTTCTATAGATGTGGACTTTGAAAAAACTTGAGGAAAAGCCAAGTGCAATAACTATAATGTACCACCAGGTGGCAGTGTTTCTAAAATTAATCTATGATTCTAGAGTACCCAGGCCTGTTTTTGAAGGGACCACATTTTAACAGAAAGGTTTGTGAACAATCACATGATTGTTTTAAACAATAAATCAAATTAGTTACTGAATTTCTTTTCCTAATTCCAATTATTCAAATATGATGAGATCGCACATTCAGGTGACAGCGGTGGATGGTTAATCTCATGTTGAGTAGGCCAGAATGACTGGACCATCTTAGAAAAGTGGTTAAGCAGTTCAAAAAGCTGATTTTCAGCAATCTCCCTGAAAATTAGAATCTACTAAATTGAATTAGAGAATGCAGAAAGTGTAATTCATATGCATTATGTAACGGCAACAACATACAACAACAAGAGATATTAAAGCAACTGGTAGTCTAGTTTAAAAAAAAAAAAAAAAAAATCATGCAATTGCTCTCTCTATATCTAGGAGCATGCCCAACCGTTAGAGCTGGTAGCTTAAGTTCCACTCATTTCTATTAAAGTATCTCTAATACTTAGGCTGCCAAGCTGATTGAGATCCTATTTATAGTTTACTTGAAAGTATATATACTTTATATTAAAACTTATCTACAGTATGTGGCAGGGCTGTGATATACATCTAGACGCCTGATTATAAACAGAGTTTTCCCTATTACATGCCATACCACTGCTGTCTACTATATCTATTTTTAGGCAAGTTGAAGAAACACGACTATAAGAGGATGGTAGAAAGGTGGGAAAAAGTGGAGGGAGAGATGCTTCAAAAGGAGCATATTAGTAGAGAAGGGTGAAAATACAATTACAGGTGGAAAAAGAATTAACATGCTCTCAGCCTTCTATTTCACCTCCCCATCCTTCTCACCTCCATTTCCATTGCACTCGCCTATTCTCATTATTACTTCTACATCTTCCTTTTCTCATTATTACTTCCATAAATCCCAAGTTAAATTACAGAACAAGACAGGAAAAGAAATGACTCTGTAATACTGCTGAGTGACTATGGCAATACACACATCCCATGGGTCTTCTTGTGGCCCGTCTAGTCTACAAACCATAAAAAGGGACACTAATAACCAAAGGAATCACCTTGTGTTTTATGTCAGATTCTCCAGAAAACAGTCTCTGGAACCGAGATTTGCCTGCAAAAGCTCTGGAGTTGGAAGGGCCTTTCAAAGTTGTACAACCTTTGGGCAAAAGAAACTTAACACTTCTTAGTTCAGTTCAGTTCAGTTTAATTGCTCAGTCGTGTCCGACTCTTTGTGACCCCATGAATCGCAGCACGCCAGGCCTCCCTGTCCATCACCAACTCCTGGAGTTCACCCAAACTCATGTGTATCGAGTCGGTGATGCCATCCAGCCATCTCATCCTCTGTTGTCCCCTTCTCCTCCTGCCCCCAATCCCTCCCAGCATCAGACTCTTTTCCAATGAGTCAACTCTTCGGATGAGGTAGCCAAAGTACTGGAGTTTCAGCTTTAGCATCAGTCCTTCCAATGAACACCCAGGACTGGTCTCCTTTAGGATGGACTGGTTGGATCTCCTTGCAGTCCAAGGGACTCTCAAGAGTCTTCTCCAACACCACAGTTCAAAAGCATCAATTCTTCAGTGCTCAGCTTTCTTCACAGTCCAACTCTCATATCCATACATGACTACTGGAAAAATCATAGCCTTGACTAAACGGACCTTTGTTGGCAAAGCAATGTCTCTGCTTTTTAATATGCTGTCTAGGTTGGTCATAACTTTCCTTCGAAGGAGTAACCACGTTTTAATTTCATGGCTACAGTCACCATCTGCAGTGATTTTGGAGCCCGAAAAAATAAAGTCTGACACTGTTTCCACTATTTCCCCATTTATTTCCCATGAAGTAATGGGACCAGATACTATGATCTTAGTTTTCTGAGTGCTGAGCTTTAAGCCAAATTTTCACTCTCCTCTTTCACTTTCACCAAGAGGTTCTTTAGTTCTTCACCTTTTGCCACAAGGGTGGTGTCATCTGCATATCTGAGGTTATTGATATTTCTCCCGGCAATCTTGATTCCAGGTTGTGCTTCTTCCAGTCCAGCGTTTCTCATGATGTACTCTGCATATAAGTTAAATAAGCAGGGTGACAATAAACAGCCTTGATGTACTCCTTTACCCATTGGAAACCAGTCTGTTGTTCCATGTCCAGTTCTAACTATTGCTTCCTGACCTGCATATAGGTTTCTCAAGAGGCAGGTCAGGTGGTCTGGTATTCCCATCTCTTTCAGAATTTTCCAGGTACAGTATACATATTTAATTCTTTTTTTAAATGCTACCCCTTCAGACATTTGAAGACAAATCATGACCCTTCTAACATGAATTAAAGTCCCCTCCTAGACAGCATATTAAAAAGCAGAGACATTACTTTGCCAACAAAGATCCACACTATCTTATATTTGTATTTATTATATTTGCACTATCTTATATTTGTCAATGTTTTGGAGTAATTTGGTCAAATTTATCTGGATATAATATAAAACTTTAATTTGAGTACATACCAGCTCAGGTGAATTATATGTTGTTGATAAAAATCTATTTGTTATACATTATTGTTACTACATCATATTTCTTTTTATTTGAATTTGCCTGCTTTTCTCACTGTTTTGTTTTCAACCTTTTTATTATCTAGATGTTCCATGGTTTAAAATAATTACATACATATACACACTCCACATACACATAGAGAAACACACATATTCAATTTAAATAATCATATATAACTATAGTAGAGTTTTTCCAGTGGTCATGTATGGATGTGAGAGTTGGACTGTGAAGAAAGCTGAGCACCGAAGAATTGATGTTTTTGAACTGTGGTGTTGGAGAAGACTCCTGAGAGTCCCTTGGACTGCAAGGAGATCCAACCAGTCCATCCTAAAGAAGATCAGTCCCGGTGTTCATTGGAAGGACTGATGCTGAAGCTGAACTCCAATACTTTGGCCACCTCATGCGAAGAGTTGACTCATTGGGAAAGACCCTGATGCTGGGAGGGATTAGGGGCAGGAGAAGAAGGGGACGACCAAGGATGAGATGGTTGGATGGCATTGCCAACTCGATGGACATGAGTTTGGGTGAACTCCAGGAGTTGGTGATGGACAGGGAGGCCTGGCGTGCTGTGATTCACAGGGTTGCAAAGAGTTGGACACGACTGAGCGACTGAACTAACCAACCATCTATAGTAGAGTTGGGAATAGAATTTTAGGAAAATGATTATTTTCTTTTGTCACTTTGAAAAGAATATTTCCATGGTCTTCTGATTTGTATTGTTGTTGTTAAGAAGTTTGCTTCAACTAAACTGATGCTTCTTTTTAGGCATTGTTTTATTTTGTTTGATTGCCTTCAAGATTACATGTGGTAATTCTTTAGATTCACTACAAGCTGGCTTGGTTCAAATTTACTTCTATTTATTCTGCTTGAGACTTTAGTTTCTTTAAATTCTTTAGACTTTCTTATCCATTATTCCTTTGAATATTTTTCTCCCAATTTTATCTACTCTCTTTTTCTGAAAACCTTTGTTGGAATTCTCATTCTGTATTAGTCAAGGTTCTTCAGAGAACCAGAAACACCCTTCAGTTATTTGAAAGATAGCTTTCATATCTTTCTCAAGTCTTTTCCAAATAACTTCTGTTCTTAAAAACTAAATCTCATGTGCCAGTTGTTCTTTAAAAAATTTCAAATGCCACATATATAATTGTGAATGAATTTTTCTCATTGAACTAATAAACAGAAAAAGAGTTTCTGCTTTTGCTTCTATATTCCAGTACTTTTCACTACATATCTCTATTCCAAAACATGTTCATATAATGTGGTATCTGGTTTATATACGTCTGTCTATAGCTAAATTGGTGATCTTAAGAGCAGGAATTGAGTCTGGCATATAATTGGTCCCTAAAAATGGTTATCTAAATTTATATAATTTAATATTACCAGACCATGGAACATCTCTTTTTCAGTGGACTTGGAACTGAACTATATCCATGGGTAAACCAGGTGAGACATAGCTTGCTGCTGCTGCTGCTGCTAAGCCACATCAGTCGTGTCTGACTCTGTGCAACCGCATAGACGGCAGCCCACCAGGCTCCCCCATCCCTGGGATTCTCCAGGCAAGAATACTAGAGTGGGTTGCCATTTACCATTGCCTTCTCCTGAGACATAGCTTAGCTGCTGACAAAAGCCCAATATGACTCAGTCATATGTTGTACCATTTTAGACAAAAATGCCGTCTTGAGTGCAGAGAAGTCTCATGTTTCCTCCCATCATCAATTCTAACACATCAATTGGAATAGTAATTATGTGTTGTATGAATGAATGGCAATCCTAACAGAAGAGATGCTGGCATGGTGGTGTATACTTAACAAGGAAGCACAGTCCGGTGAGGGTAATGAAAGAGAGATGCTGAGATACCTAAACAGTTGTCAGAAAAGAAGGATTAGGACTTTTCTATGTGGTTCCAGTAAACAGGATTGTATCTACTCAGTAGAAGTTAACGGTAAATCAATGTGGGCCTAAAATAAGACATTTATGACAGTCTTAACTATACAAAAATAGAATGGACTTTCTGGTGTTGACAAGATTGAAACACAACACTTATTAGAAGTGTTGAAGGAAATTCAGGAATTTAGAATAATGATACATATATGAATCATTAAAAAAAATAAAAGCTAAACTTTTCAGGGTTCTGTCAAACTATGGATTTCAGTGTTTCATGGTGAAGAGGTAAAGCTGGATCATTACCCCCCACCTCCCACCCGACTAATTCTATGGTAACCTCTTTCCGTTTATTTTTTATTTTTTTAAGAAAAGTTCAATCAGACTACTGATTTGAATTGAAATTGCAGTCAATTCGACAACCAAAGATTTTTGCACATACAAAAAAATGGAAAACTAAACTATATTTCTTTTCTGAGATTTGTATCATTATTCTAAATTCTTGAAAACATTTAAAATTCTATATCTACTATTTAGTATGTTATATAAGCTCATCCAGATTTCTGCTATATACCTAGTCTCTGTTCTTTATATCCTTATATAGTCCATTGACAGAAACACTGGTACTTACAATAAACCTTAAGAAAGTCCTTCTAGGTGAACTGAGCTTTATTAAAATTTGATTCCTTTTTCTCTGTTCTGTCACCAGTGGTATCATGGCATACATTCTCCAATGTTTTGCTACATTTATCTATGCTACATACATCCATTCTTCTAATTAAAAGTTTTTTGTAATATATAGGAGCACATGAGTTCAGTTAGACATAATTTTTTTTCAGTGATCCTATCTTAGCTCATAGTTATTATCACTATGTGATTATTACTTTCTTTTCTCACAATTAAGTTAATCATTTCAGGCCCTCTATCATATGGTTTGGGATATTCACTTTACTCATTTTCAAAAAATCTGGGCCCAGTTTTATTATCTCTAGCTTTCTAGTCCATTGTCTTTAATTTTTCAAAAATCCCCCAATGGGTTTTTAAAAAAATGTTATTAGCAGGCACTGGAGCATATTTATTTTCTTGGCCTTTTCTTTATTTTCTTGGGCTCAAAAATCACTGCAGATGGTGACTGCAACCATGAAATTAAAAGACGCTTGCTCCTTGGAAGAAAAGTTATGACCAACCTAGACAGAATAGCAGAAAGCAGAGACATTACTTTTCCAACAAAGGTCCATCTAGTCAAAGCTATGGTTTTTCCAGTAGTCATGTATGGATGTGAGAGTTGGACTATAAAGAAAACTGAGCACCGAAGAATTGATGCTTTTGAACTATGGTGTTGGAGAAGACTCTTGAGAGTCCCTTGGACTGCAAGATCAAACCAGTCAATCTTTAAGGAAATCAACCATGAATATTCATTGGAAGGACTGATGCTGAAGCTATGGCCACCTGATGTGAAGAACTGATTCCTTAGAAATGACCCTGATGCTGGGAAAGATTGAAGGCAGGAAGAGAAGGGGACAACAGAGGATGAGATGGTTGGATGGCATCACTGACTCAATGGACATGAGCTTGAACACACTCCAGGAGGTGTTGATGGACAGGGAAGCTGCAGTCCATGAGGCTGCAAAGAGTCGTACACCACTGAGCAACTGAACTGAACTGCAATGGAGCATATTTCATCTGGCCAAGGGAAACTGAACTAACTGAAGGTAGTTAGATGCTCTCATTATTTCTGTGTGTTTTGAGCTTCATCTTTCCCATTTGGGAAATCTTTTTGTTACCCAATGGAAAATTCAAAATGGGAAAAAGTGGTTCTATTCTTCTCCTTTTGTTCTAGCCTCCCTCTCCTTTATTCTTACACTTAATTTGATAACATGAATATATACTTCTTTATCCTTATACATTTTCCCTACATGAAAATGTAATCTGACTTTACACCTAATCCTGACTTTACACTATTCTTAAGAGATTTGTGGCAGTTTTTGATATTTTCCCCCATCATATATTGATACTTGATATTTTTTTCTGCAAAAACATATCCTTCTTCAGTTGTGTTCAAATGGTGTTCAATTTTGTACCAATTTTGTAAGTGGTGTTCAAATTTGTACCCTCAGAGCTAATTGAGAAAACAAAAACAATGACAACCACAACAGAAAACCAAGAATAAGGAATTGTATTTGATTGTATATTGATAGTTTATACAAATCAACCATTTATCCAATTTCCTTTTAAATAAAATGGGGACTCACCAGGCAGACCTGAAGTAATGCTTAGATAATGTCACACAGGTGATTCCTGCTCTTCTCTGGATGATGACTACTAGGAAGAGCTCAAGTTAGTAAAGAGAGGAACAATGAGAGAAATTTGCCTTCACTTTTCCTACATTTTGGTGCAAAAACCTTATATTTTGCTACAACATAAAGGACGTTGGTTACATTACATTTATAGTCACATCCAGTTCCAAATAAAAGGAGTTATTTTAGGAGGAGGCTCAAACTAGTGTTTAAGAAGGAGATACTGAGCATCTAATAAGTCCACGGCAGTTTCTAACCATGTGACAAATTTATATCCATAAATTCCAGTGAGTTAATGACACCAGAACATAATGATAAGCCATCTAACATCTTTGTTGCACGTAATCTCCTTGCCTTTTAAAATGCATCTGTCACAGTAATTTCACATGTGACTTGTGAATAGACAGGGGTCTATTCCAAACGCAGAATAAGTGAGTAACTGATATCAGACAACAGTCTCCAGTATGTTCCAAAAGAAACATGAAAAATTTGGAAAACAGTACTTCCTCTCTGCTATCTGCAATCACAGAAGTCAATGGAGAAAATAGCACAGGACATGAAAAGACGAGTTATAATAGGAGGCCCACTGCTATGCTGTGACACAGCCCAGAGCAAATGACTGCATAAGATCATCAATTCACCCCTAACGAGCTGTTGTTAGTGTTCTGTTCAACCTTCCACTAGTCACCGATTATGCTTACAGTTAGCAGTTTGAGTACATATTTACTTCTCTGGAGAGTGGGTTAGGTGCAGAGTCGTGGTGAATGGATCACAACATGCCCCTCAAGCCCTCAAAATGCAGGCTCTAGGAGACCCTGCAGTCGAGTTAGGTCTGTGCTGGAAGAAAGGGGAAGGAAAGAGCAGGAGAAAACAGTTTGGTGAAAAGGGCTGCAAAGCAGGGTAGGATAGAAGTGGAGGTTGTGGACTGGCTTTGCAGTCCCTAACAGGAAATTACAACAAATCCGAAAGGCTTGGCCTGTGACTAAAGAAGCATTTGTTCCCGACCATTAAACCTGGCTTGCTCACCAGAAGGATTTTACAGTCCCTTTGACCATGTTGAAAATTTGAGGATGGAGATAATCCCTTTCACTCCTGTTTTTGTTGGTCTGCAAAACTGTTTGAGAGATTGCACCTTGGGCATTTGTCAGCGAGGTCTAATGCACATTTTGCTCTCTTTCAACGGGTATTCAGCAGACTTCACATCTCTAAAAATTCGACTTAGTCCCTGCCTATTTTCTCATCTATGGGGGCTGGGCAGCTCAGCGTTATCTGAGAGGTGGCAGCTGTTGCTATTACAGACAGTACTCAATGGTTCATTTATCTGAATATGTACTGTTACTCGGCAAGATCTCAGGGAAGGAGACTTTGTTGTGATGGTGATGCACTCGTTTTTTGATGGGGCTCTTGAATAAATATCATTTTTTTAAAAGAGAGGGTTCTCTGAGTGACTGGAAGAATTTCTAATACACATACTGACTTCAGCAGCTGAGAGCTATATGAAAATACCCTTGTATATCCACAAGGTTCTCTCTCTCTCTCTCTCTCTATATATATATATATAGTGTTGAAAAAGCAAATATCTTTCTAACTATAGCACTGAATATTACTCAGAATACATATGAAAACAAATAACTAATTAATCTGGTTGCAATTAACATGTTCAATTATTAGGTGATATAAAATGTTGAACTGAAGGTGCAAAACTGATTCAAAAGTATGTAACTTCACTAAAGCCATTCAGCATGCTTTAATTAGTAAATTACACTCTTCTGACCTCATGAGTGTCTTAGTGTTAATTTCACACACTTGCTTTTCACATCAGGGGCCTGGGCTTAGTCATCACTTTCAATTAAGCTAACACAAGAAATCAAGGCCTAGAATTTATTCAAGAAACACATTCTTTTTAAAATTCCCAATGTATAAATCAATCTTTAACTCATAAAATAGTTAATTATTTTCCCCTATAGTAGACTCTATCTATTGTTTGATACTTGAGTGTAATATTTGTACCTGTTGACTTAAATATCCTTATATATTTGGTTTAAAGAAATTTTAAAAGCCTCAAGTTAAATGAGGAGTATTTTTTCAGCAATGCCATTATGACTTTTGAAACTGCAAATGAATGCTTTAAGTGAAATAATTCAAAGACCAACTATATGGTAGCAGAAAGAAAAGTAAAACCAGTATCTATTATCAATAAAAAAAGATAGGCCAAAGAAAAGCTAGAGATGAATAACAGTTTGAAGAGGGTTGAGGGCCAAGAAAAGGAGTTTGAAGATAAGTGATGCAGTTATAGAAGTCAGAATGATTAAAGACGTGATGAAAAGAGGCATATAGCTATCTATCTCAAGGGCTGAATATGCCTGAAGAGAGGGAAAAAGCAGTTTTAATTTGACCCAAAAATGTTCAGAGCAAGTTTTAAAATATAAAGGAAAAATATGAGGATGTAATGGTATAATAAAAATTAATTTGGAGAGAAGAGAAACTTGCTGAATAAGTAAAAAATCTAAATTGCAAAATATAATAAGAAATGCAATTTCACTACTTTAAGCATAGGTAAAGTAAACTGTCTTTGATTCATAAAGTATTTCCAGGTAGTGCCCCATTGGATCTGCTTTAGGGATTGAAAGGGTATTCTACAGAATCTCAGATGAGGGAGGGAATATGCCACAGTCTCTTTTGCAGCCGCAACTAGTACTTAAAGAGTTTTTGCCTTCCCACAGCCCATTTTCAATCCTGTTATCTAAAAATCCTTTTTCACACCGGGCAAAGACAGATCCTGAGGATACTGCTGAAAGTCAAAGTCAGCTGCATCAAGAAACTTACAACGTAATGAGGACGGCAAAAGAGCAAGAGTGGAATTTACGAGCATTGCAACAGAGGGCAGCGATTATATGCATAGTGTGCCACTGAGTTTCAAAGGAAGAGTTCTGTTTATCTGAGCCTGAGCTGAAGAGGACACAGAAAGAAGGGGTTTCTGAGTTTTTAAAATGGAATGGGTATTCTAAGCAAAGCCAACACATTTAAAGGCCTAGAGCCTGAAGGGGAATTTGATGTGATCATGGAGCCTCTAGATACATGGAAAAGATTGAATAGGTATATATTCCTTTTTCAATGAGAGATCCAGAAGTGACACAAGACTCTAGCCATAATGAGGCCAGCGATTAGTTGGTGAACAAAGGAAGAATAATTTCCTTATATTTATGTTCCAAGTTTTCTTCTTTCCTTTCTAGTTTATCTGACCTCTGTGGACCTGAACTTGGGCCTACTCAATAACCATCACCTCTAGTCTAAGATAACTCTTGGACTTCATTCTTCCTCACCAAGCTTGGGAAATGGTCCAGTTGGAACCGGTTTATTTGGGAGCTAGTTCTTGTGGGGGTGGGTAGCAGAGTTGGAATTAGTTCATTTGTTCTATAGGGTACACACTCAAATCCCACCTTAGATTTAATTTTTTTCTTTTTTGCTATACAAAATGGGAAATAAGTTTCTAGTTTTGTGTATAATATTATTTATTTATTTTCAGCATATAGGATTCTTTTTTCCTTTGGCAGACACTGATTCCACCCCCCGTCCCCCAGGTCATAAAGTTTTAGGGTATCTACCCTATCAATCAGGGAATTGGTTCAGCTGTATGCATTGATGCTGGAATCTGTTTGTGCTGTTTTTGTTGGAATTTGTTTGCGTCTTTTACATTTTGGTGTTATAAACCTTATAAAAATGGGAAACGTCTCATCTGTCCTGAAAGAAAGATCTTTGGGGTGCATATTAGACATGTTAAGATCAGAAGAGCAATGCCGCCAAATGGCTTACAATTAAACAATCTGGAAGTCAGAAGCGCTTTACAAAGAGGAGGAACACTAATAATGAACATGTCTGGGGTGCTCCCTTGGAATCGAGGTGTCCAATTCTAATTTCCCGTACATGAGACCTGGAGAAGGAAATGACAACCCACTCCAGTATTCTTCCCTGGAGAATTTCATGGACAGAGGAGCCCGGCGTGCTACAGTCCATGGGGTTACCAAGAGTCAGACTCGATTGAGCAGCTAAACACACACGCACCAAGCTTGTTTAGTTCCTGGCCCAGATCAGGTCCGACATAAACTCTTGGTATAAGTTATTTGAATTTGATTATGTTTAAAACTTGTGGGGGGGGGG
>SJYT01074615.1:41024-55758 GCA_006410635.1 Cephalophus harveyi | reverse complement strand
TACATTTGGAGTATAAAAGTGTTTTCAGGTCACTGCCTCAGATCTCAGATCTCAATTGTTACCTCATCATAAATGCCTTCCCTTATTAATCAGCCTGACACAAAATTCCCCCTGTAGACACGGGGCATGATACATGTCCTGTCTCTTATACACATCTAGATGTGTATAAGAGACAGCTTCATGGCAAATAGATGGGGAAACAGCAGAAACAGTGTCAGACTTTATTTTTTGGGGCTCCAAAATCACTGCAGATGGTGATTGCAGCCATGAAATTAAAAGACGCTACTCCTTGGAAGAAAAATTATGACCAACTTAGATAGCATATTCAAAAGCAGAGACATTACTTTGCCAACAAGTCCATCTAGTCAGGGCTGTGGTTTTCCCAGTCGTCATGTATGGATGTGAGAGTTGGACTGTAAAGAAAGCTGAGCACCGAAGAATTGATGCTTCTGAACTGTGGTGTTGGAAAAGACTCTTGAGAGTCCCTTGGACAGCAAGGAGATCCAACTAGTCCATTCTGAATGAGATCAGCCCTGGGATTTCTTTGGAAGCAATGATGCTGAAGCTTAAACTGAAGTACTTTGGCCACTTCATGTGAAGAGTTGGCTCATTGGAAAAGACTCTGATGCTGGGAGGGATTGGGGGCAGGAGGAGACGGGGACGACAGAGGATGAGATGGCTGGATGGCCACTGACTCGATGGACCTGAGTCTGAGTGAACTCCGGGAGTTGGTGATGGACAGGGAGGCCTGGCGTGCTGCAATTCATGGGATCGCAAAGAGTTGGACACGACTGAGCGACTGAACTGAACTGAACTGAAAACTTTTGGGGAGGACTTATTTTGGGGGCTTATTCTCATTCCCTAAACTTGTGATACACATTATAACACTCGCAAACATTTATTGAGAGTTTTACTCTGTGGCAGGCACACTTCTAAGCACTTCCCATGTATAAACTCACTCATTCCTAATAATTACTCTATTATTTGTCTGTATCGATTATCCATAGTCTGATATTTAAACTGTAACTTTTACACTAAGGAATGTACAGAAGGTCACAGCTAGTCAGTGGAGGAGCCGGTGCATTCACTCAGGCAATCTGCCTTCCAGGTCTGTCCTCTTTACCCTGACGCTGCACTGCCTCAACTGTTGGGCTACATTGTGCCTTAGCTAGTAAATTAAGCTTGTATACCTTGGGCTATTGACTGCATCTCCACTTAAGTGCTTTATTGTAGCAATGGATTGATCAACGAATATTGAACGAGCAGCATCTATGTGCCAGGCTCACTGTTCTAAGCATCTAGATACATGGAAGTGGGGAGGGGAGGAGTTGTATGGTCGATATTCTTATGTAAATTAAATTCTAATGGTGGTTGAAATTACAGATCCTGTGACGTGGAACCTGTAGGGGGATCCAGAAATCATGAAATCCAATTTACTGATTTAGCAAACCAGGAAAGTATGATCCCAAACTAAGATTCATTATAAATACACACACACACACACACACAATTAAAGCTATAAACACATAATTAGAAAAATGTGAACTAAAATCCAATCTCTGTATTTCATCACCCTGGTTTTATCTCACACTATGAAACTCCTAAACAGTATCTGTGTTAAAGAAGAGCCTCTGAGCATGCTTTCGGATCAATGCACCAAAAAATGCTTTAAAAATATTAGGAGTACATTTGCCAAAATACTATCAGTGTTTACTTTTCCATGATACTATAGATAATTTTTTAAACTGTCTTTTATAGCTTAAAAAGGACAGACACTGAAGATATATAAATAGGAAAATGTTTAAACTGGAGAAAGATCCTTTTCTTAAAAAAAAAAAATTCTGATCGTTTAGAAAGAATCACTTAAACCACTGTTACAAAATTCCTTGAAGTTTGAGTTCTTGCTCTGCCCATGTTCCTCTAAAGTAGAAGCTCCTCTGTTATCTTTCAGCCACTCTAGACCACCTGAGAACTCCAGGGATTTCTCAGACTGCACCTCCAATGACTTAGCTAATGACTCATCCCAACTCTTGGAAAATGAGAGTGACTCCATATTTAGGAGCTCAGGTCTGCAGGATTTCTTCTGAATAATGTCTCTAAATTATGCCACATGCTTTGGAAGGCTTGCATTTTCCTAAGAGATGATTTATCAAGCTGTGCTATCCCTATAGTAAATTGTCTAGGCAAAAGAACTCAAAGGTAAAAATAGCATTGGAGCTGGAGAGGCTACACACATTTCCTGATAATGGTTCTAATGATTAAGGAGAAAGAATAAGATTAACCTAGAATTTTAAAATTGTCCCATTTAATGAAATGGACTATAGTCCATTTTCCTAACTCCAATGCAGCAATGTGTGTGTGTGTATATATATATAAAAATATAAAATATATTGATATAGGAAATACATTTATATATCAATACATTTTATATATACATATGTGCATATACATTTATATATCAATACATTTATATATATGCAAATATATATATTTGTATAGAATAATGATGGTACATAAAACCAATAGTGGATTTAACAGAGAACTTTAGGACTTTTCTCAGATGGTCCATCCTAAAGGAGATCAGTCCTGAGAATTCACTGGAAGGACTGATGTTGAAGCTAAAACTCCAATACTTAAAGCCACCTGATGCGAAGAATTGACTCATTTGAAAAGACCCTGATGCTGGGAAAGATTGATGGTGGGAGGAGAAGGGGACGACACAGGATGAGATGGCTGGATGGCATCACTGACTCAACGGACATGAGTTTGTGTAAACTCTGGGAGTTGGTGATGGACAGGAAGGCCTGGCGTGCTGCAGTCCATGGGGTCACAAATGGTCAGACACGACTGAGCGACTGAACTGAACTGAACCATATGAGATGGCAAAATCATAGAGTACTATAGGTGGGCTGTCATACTATTTAGAGAAGAATTGGTATTGGGAAAATTAGATTGCCCTTCTCTCAGGTCTTGCTTAAGGTTGAGAACCAGTTGCAGAGTCAAAGTCAAAGTTGCACTCCACCTAGAAACCTCTTAATTCAATCTTATGAGATTTCTTTAAGAGTAGTTTTGACACTGCCTTTAAATAAAACCTAGTCCAAATTTTAATGTTTACAGTAGTCAGCAGCTACTCATTCATCACCTTGACTAACGAGATCTGGTAGATTTGCTCTACAAATAAGAGAAAGAAAAACAAAGATAGATTTTACATAAAATTGTTGTCAAATCTTTGTTTTGAGAGCATCAAAACCAACAGATATACTGGAGTTTTAACAATCTGAGCATTCTAAATCTGTGTTCGCTTCTTCCAAAAAAATAGACAAATCTCCCAAAACAGCTCACATGCTAGAATAACCTATAATGATAACCGATAACATTAGCAGCTTAATAGTTTTCCTGAACTTATGTACCTCATAGTGTTGTGAGGATTACTACAGTTATTGCAAGTAAAGCACTTACTTGCTATTCTATTATGTATTTTCAGACAATAAAGCAATATGCCAAGAGAGATGTGATCCAGAACTTGATGATGATGATAAGCACTGTCCTGATAACTGTCAATCAGAAATATACTCTGGCCAACCTTAAGAAACTGCCGGGCCAAAGACTCAATTACATGGGTTATGCCACTTGGTACATTATGTACCTTGACTAATTTAGAAAGGCATTTAAAAATATTCTTACTTTTACCAAGGTTTTAGCATGAAAAAAATTTACATGTACAGAAAAGTCAGTCTGTATAGTGAACACCCATATATCCACCACTCAGATTCTACAATTAACATTTTATTTGCTTAGAAAGCCATCTTAATGTCAAAGCTTGGAACACAAGGAGTATTCTCAATATGATGCATTCACTGACAAAAGCAGTTGCTCGAGGTTTAACATGCTCTGGTAAAATCCATTCTCCATAATTAGTTAAAATCTTTTCCAAACTCAAATAGAATCTTCTCACCTACTGATTAAACTTTTCACAGCTTCCCACTGGGCTCAGGTTAATGACCTAGCAACGTGTTCAGTAATGCCCTGCCTGATCTGGAACCTAAGCTGTTCTTGAGTCTCACCTAATTGGACCTCTCCCTTTCATCTGTACAGGGCTCCTTTCAGCTCTTTGAATATGCCTTGTTCACTCCACCTTCAAGGCTTTGACACATCTTCTTCCCCATCCCTACTTATTTTGCTTACTTAGCTTATCAATGGCCTCAAAGAGGCCTCCAAAGTAGGAGGTATGCACCTTATAAGGAAAGAAAGCCAGTTGTTTGGAGACTGGAGAGAGAAAAGATGTTTTATTTCTACTTGCTTTTACCTAAATTAAAGGTAAATTATGCTGTGAAAATGTTGAAATATCCATAGGCAAGAACACATAGAGGGAAATCACACATAATAAATATACATTTGGAGTATAAAAGTGTTTTCAGGTCACTGCCTCAGATCTCAGATCTCAATTGTTACCTCATCATAAATGCCTTCCCTTATTAATCAGCCTGACACAAAATTCCCCCTGTAGACACGGGGCATGATACATGTCTGTGAAGCTTTGTGGTAGTAATAATTTTACATTTATCTTGCATGCTAATTGATTATGTCTGTTCTCATTCACTGGACATTTGCATGAGGGGTAGGCACTGAAGTTTAGTTTTGATCCTTTTTTAAAAAAAATATTGCTTAATTAATAGCAAATTCTTGATAAACATTTGATTAATACAGAGGTGTGTGTGAATATGTGTGTACACGTGTATGAAATGTATATATATATATATAAGAAATGTATATGTATATAAGAAATGTATGAAATGTATACATATATTAGAAACATATATGTATATATATATTTGAAACATATATGTGCATATATATATATATAAATCACCTCTTCAAAGGGAAGGCTGAAGGTTTTTTTCCTTCTCTATTTGTAACCAATGAACTCTCCATTTCTCCAGTTCCTTTTTCCGCTGATTTCAGTGGACTATCTCTGTGTCATATGTTTGTTTGCTACAGACTTGTCAGGACAAAGCTCAAATATCAGCTGGGTCCATGATGCTCACAGTAATTGCAAAACTGTTTGCTGTAAAACAGATTAAGAGGCCCTACTCAGCAAGCACTGAGCCAAGTTCTTCCCTGGCCACTTCAGGAACATGTGGCAGGACTCTGTAATGTGATGGATAACATATGAAGAGCGGAGGGCTGCCCATATGCTGCTGCAATTTTCCTGTACAGGATGTGCTCTTTGGACTTAATAACGGTGATTTAGGACACTGGTGAAAATTCCAGCTCTCCTTAGGTCTCATTCAGAGTTTCCAGGCAGGGGATAGCAAACCTATAATTCCTCACAGCAGGAAAGAAAATGAAAGAAGGGAAAGAGATCCCTAGGACTGACCTGTATCAGAACTGATGAGATGTGTTCCTTTCTACCTGTCACAGAAAGGAACAGATAATGCTACTAAAATCCTGAAAGTTGAGTAAAACAATGCAGGATGTCATATAAAACCCTTCTAATTGGGGTTGGGGTTCAAGGAAGAAATGCTGGAGCTTTGTATAAGATATACAGATACTTAATATGTATACTGTTAGTCACTCAGTTGTGTTCAACTCTGTGATCCCATGGATTATAGCCCTCCAGGGTCCTCTATCCATGAAATTCTCCAGGCAAGAACACTGGAGTGTTGCCATTCCCTTCTCCAGGAGATCTTCCTGACCCCGGGATTGAACCCAGGTCTCCTGCGCTGCAGGGAGATTCTTTACCATCAGAGCCACCAGGATATAACCAGTGGTAAAGGATTAGCAAAACACATGTTTGATGTTTGAGAGAGGTAACAAGATAGAAGAAAACACGTAAAAGGATGCTGAGGTCCTGGTGGGCAGGAAGTATGGTGTAATGAGAATATGGCTATGAAATATCTTAAATTGAATCAACTTTACTTACAGAAAAAAAAATTCAGAGTGCTACATTTTAAAAGGACACAGGAAACATGAAATCTTTTGGAAGAAAGAGCCCAATATGATGAGATGACACAAAATCTTACCTAAAATAAAATGGTTCCAAAAGGCAAGTCATAGTCAGGATGTAACCAGGGGAAAGGAAAGCTCAAGAGGAATGTGATAGGTAGCATTAGGTGGAGAAAGGTGTTTTGTGAAAGGAGTATTTGCTGGAGAATTAGGCATGGCCTATGTAACCTTAAAAAGTAGCATTAGAACCGGTGGCTGCTGCTTAGTCACTTCAGTCGTGTCCAGCTTTGTGTGACCCTATGGACTATAGCCTGCCAGGCTCCTCTGTTCATGGGATTCTCTAGGCAGGAGTGCTGGAGTGGGTTGCTATGCCCTCCTCCAGGAGATCTTTCCGACCCAGGGATCGAAGCCGGATCTCCTGCATCGCCAGCAGACTCTTTACTGCTGAGGCACCAGGGAAGCCCAGACCATGTGGAAAGATATCTTAAAGACGAGAGTTCAACTCCATTTTAGGAAAGGTATTCTTAGAACTCTGTGATGATCAGGTAGCCAGTCTCAAGAAGGAGAGTGAATGTGGACCACTGGAAGTGATCAATCACAGCCCAGATAATAGATTTCCAAATCTATCAGATTATCAGGGTCATCTGGGGAACCTCCCAACCACACCCAGACCCAACACCAGTGATTCTTTTGTCTAGGCAAAGTGTAGGACCCCAAGCTGTGTGAGCATTCTGTGATGGTACGGATATAATTCAAGCAGGATTAAGCAGATAATTTCTAGACGTCCCTTCATCCCTCAGACTTTGATTCTACCTGTCTTTTTACCTTCTAGTTATATAATAATCAAATAACAGATAAAAGGAGAAGGGCATCAGAGAATATTTGAAGACTTTTATGACTCATGATGTTTTCAGTGAGAATTTTTAGTTTCTCCAGCTGTTCTTATGCTTTGTCCTTTAGTCTCTGGTTATGTTTACAAATGCAGTCATTGGCAAAAACAACAGGTAATGATTCTTCTTGCAAATCACTTTTTAAAATTTTAGAAATTTTTCTCCTAATGGGAATCGCTTTATGACCCCTAAAACATGTAGGAGAGATATAGTTCAGTGAAGAGAAAGAGAGGAAATATAACAAAATAGAAACAAGCAAGGTAAAACTATTTAAAATAAAATGTATTTGTGACATTTTGCTGGCTGATATGTGGATGTGTAATAGATATCTGGACATACTCTATGAAGCATTTTCAAACTTCACTGCAGGTAGAAAACATTTGAGAAGTTTGTTAATGTGCAGATTTGAAGGCTGCACATAAGAAATTCTGATTTAGTGGGTCTTGAATGGGTCAAAATTTTGTGTTTTTTAATACATAGAAGGAACGACTACACAGACCAAATTTAGAGAAAGAATATTTTATAGTGCTCTTTGACAGAACATTCTACAATGATGGAAATACTCTACACATGTGCTTTTAATGAAGTAGTTCCCAGCCATATGTGACTTCTGAGTACTTTCAAAGCATCTAGTGCAGGTGAGGAACTGTTGGATTTTATTTCATCTTAATTATTTTAAATTTAAATACCCACATGTGGCTAGTGGCTGTCATATGTGGTTTAGTCACTAAGTCATGTCCGACTCTTGGGACCCCATGGACTGTAGCTCACCAAGTTCCTCTGTCCATGGGATTTTCCAGGCAAGAATACTGGAGTAGGTTGCCATTTCCTTCTCCAGGTGATCTTCCCGACCCAGGAATTGAACCTGGTTCTCCTGCATTGCAGGCAGATTCTTGTGCTGCTGGCGTATTCTTTACCAACTGAGCTTCAAGGGAAGCCTGACTATCATATTGGAGAATTCTATTTTAGAATATACGTACTTTGTTTTAGGACAAGGAACAGGCAGTTGTCTTTTGAATTGTACCTACCACAGTAAGGAAGCAAGAGATACTATACTGAAATAAGAATGGCATGATATAGTATTTTCAGGATATTTCCATTCAATCCATGAATCAACATAGCAGTATGATTTTACATTGTCAGAGTAAACATGTTTATTTGTATCCCAGTCTGTAACAAGTGAGGAATACCATTTTCATAAGGTGAACAAAATGAAACATCTGTGGTTAACTTCATTGATTTGTACTTAAAAATAACTCTACACTAGGAAGGAGGTATGTTATTGGATTATATGGCAATCCCACCAATTAACGATTTCTCTGCTGATAGCTGATAGGTCAAGCACAGAAGCCTTGACTAGGTGTTAGGAATGGCTGTACCATAGGTTATGACAGTCTCCAAATCCATAGACCTCCCTTCCTAAGCAAACACTAGGAATATCGACTGTCAAGAAAGTCACAACAGAAGAAACTGAGATTCCAAGTTATCTTATAGTGTTTAGTGCAATATAAATATTCTAAATCAAAGAGCATCAGGGTATAGTATTCACACACCAAAAAGAGATGACACAGCAGACTGTCCTTCCAAAATTAGTTGGATTCCTGTGTCAAGGTTAGCAGGGGTGTGAAATCTTATTTTCACTAGACCTGTGCTGAGAAATATTTAGCCAGAAAAGTTATAAAATGTACGCATACAAACAGACACACACACACATACAGACACACATACTAAATAGATGGGGTTTGGCAGGCGAGGGTAGGGAATGGGGGATTGGGATGTTGGAATGAAAGTGCATAATCATGTCAAAATAACTCACCCCCAAGCAGAAACGAAAATAAAAGGGAAGTAGGGCAGAAAAGAAAGAACACTAATGGATCCGCCTCCTTTGCCCCCAGAGACAAAAGGTTCTTTCTGCACATTCACATTAGCATTTTGGCATATGAAAATGAATTCTAGTGCTGGTCTATAACAAATTACTGCTCTACTAGCTGAAATCTTAGATAATCTCATGTGGCTGGCAATAAGTGGTTTTAAAGAATTGCTCTTAGAGAGTGTGTGATTGGCGATACACGTGTCTTGAGTATGAGTTGGTATTGGCAATACTCCATGACCTGTGCAGCTTAGTGAAGGTGCCTGGTTCTTGACAGAACCTCCTCTGGAAACTGGCTCTGGCCTGAAAACAGAGGTAGGGAGGGATTCTGAAGCCAGTGTCTCTAAATCTTTCCCCAGTGATGCCAGAATATCATGAGGGGTCACTTTTAATCAGAGTTGGGAAACTATTGCCTATTATAATGTTTTAAAAAGCTATCCTCTTCATGGCACATCTCAGCATCCCTTTGGGGCAATCCCTGTGGGTTCAACTTCTTTGATCAGCACTGCTTTATAGATGCAAAAGAGGAAGCTTCTAACACTAAAGGTCATTTAATAAATCAGTGTGCTTGGTTTGGGATTAAAATCCTGATTTTCTGATGCCTAATCTCAGGAATATTTTACAATTCCACATTATTCCCCTATCTTAATACCATGCTTCTAAAAAAATTATTAGAAGAAGTTTACAGATTTCATTCACAAGACATAAAAAGATTCATACCCACTGGTTGTGGGTATTAAACTTTTGCACTTACAACTTCATCTTTCTGTCTATCTAGGTTTGTATATATATATGTGTGTATGATGTTCAAGCTGGTTTTAGAAAAGGCAGAGGAACCAGAGATCAAATTGCCAACATCCGCTGGATCATGGAAAAAGCAAGGGAGTTTGAGAAAAACATCTATTTCTGCTTTATTAACTACGCCAAAGCCTTTGACTGTGTGGATCAAATCAACTGTGGAAAATTCTGAGAGAGACGGGAATACCAGACCACCTGACCTGCCTCCTGAGAAATCTGTATGCAGGTCAGGAAGCAGCAGTTAGAACTGGACATGGAACAACAGACTGGTTCCAAATAGGAAAAGGAGTGCGTCAAGGCTGTATATTGTCACCCTGATTATTTAACGTCTATGCAGAGTACATCATGAGAAACGCTGGACTGGAAGAAACACAAGCTGGAATCAAGGTTGCCGGGAGAAATATCAATAACCTCAGATATGCAGATGACACCACCCTTATGGCAGAAAGTGAAGAGGAACTAAAGAGCCTCTTGATGAAAGTGAAAGAGGAGAGTGAAAAATTCCAAAATCACTGCAGATGGTGACTGCAGCCATGAAATTGAAAGACACTTACCCCTTGGTTCCAAATAAGAAGAGGAGTGCGTCAAGGCTGTATATTGTCACCCTGCTTATTTAACTTATATGCAGAGTACATCATGAGAAACGTTGGACTGGAAGAAACACAAGCTGGAATCAAGATTGCTGGGAGAAATATCAATAACCTCAGATATGCAGATGACACCACCCTTATGGCAGAAAGTGAAGAGGAACTAAAGAGCCTCTTGATGAAAGTGAAAGAGGAGAGTGAAAAAGTTGGCTTAAAGCTCAACATTCAGAAAATGAAGCTCATGGCATCCGGTCCCATCGCTTCATGGGAAATAGATGGGGAAACACTGGAAACAGTGTCAGGCTTTATTTTTGGGGGCTCCAAAATCACTTCAGATGGTGACTGCAGCCATGAAATTAAAAGACGCTTACTCCTTGGAAGAAAAGTTATGACCAACCTAGATAGTATATTCAAAAGCAGAGACATTACTTTGCCGACTAAGGTCTGTCTAGTCAAGGCTATGGTTTTTCCTGTGGTCATGTATGGATGTGAGAGTTGGACTGTGAAGAAAGCTGAGCGCTGAATAATTGATACTTTTGAACTGTTGTGTTGGAGACTCTTGAGAGTCCCTTGGACTGCAAGGAGATCCAACCAGTCCATTCTGAAGGAAATCAGCCCTGGGATTTCTTTGGAAGGAATGATGCTAAAGCTGAAACTCCAGTACTTTGGCCACCTCATGTGAAGAGTTGACTCATTGGAAAAGACTCTGATGCTGGGAGGGATTGGGGGCAGGAGGAGAAGGGGACGACCGAGGATGAGATGGCTGGATGGCATCACTACTCAATGGGCGTGAGTCTGAGTGAACTTCGGGAGTTGGTTATGGATAGGGAGGCCTGGCATGCTGCGATTCATGGGGTCGCAAAGAGTCAGACACGACTGAATGACTGAACTGAACTGAACTGAAGATAATTTTTGAAAAGTCAGATCTTCCTCAGATGCTGATACTAACTGGATAAATACTAACCATATATTTATTATTGATCTGAAATGGGGCTTTTCTGTCTGGTGAAAAGGGCCAGAATAGAAAGGGAAACTGTCCACTCCAAATTTACCCTATTACCCACTCTCTCTCACTTTTGATGACTCAACTGGATGGAAGGCCAACAAAATTCTTAATATTCAACTCCAGCAAATGAAAGTCCCTGCTGCTGCTGCTGCTGCTAAGTCGCCTACATAAACCCAAACCCCTCCTAGTTTCTGCTATTATTGCAAAGAAACTCCTCCTAGTTTTTGCTATTATTGCAAAGAGTCAAGCCATTGGAAAAGAGATTGTTACCAATTTAAGTGTTTCTGGCAATTTCAGCCTTCTAACAAAACTTACCAATGTCCTCCTGCTTTTAACAGTGGGACTCTGAGGAACTACAGGGGCTTTTTCCAGTCCACCATCTTAATCAGCCTGGAGAACATTTCTTTTTTTTTTTTAATGGAAAAAAATAATTAAAATTTTATCAGAGCACAAGACTTAGGATACATTCTGAGTGAAATAGTTGCACTCATAAACAGCAGCAATTATGTATCACAAACATGCACATACGTTTCTGTTTCTCTGGTTAAATTTTCTTTAAGAAAATTGCTCTCTTCAATTTTCAAAAATGTTTCCATTAATCATTTATATGCAACAGCAATTGCCAGTTAAGGGAGAAAATGACCAGCATTTCCATGGTACAATTTCTCCCACATAAGCAGTCCCAGTAACCTGTCAACTCACCTCCCATGAAAAGCCTAAGTCCCTTAATGCCCAGCCTGCTCTTTTCATGGTTTGATGGTAATAGCATTCAGTCCTATAACCCCGGTGGCCTATGTACGGAAGGGCACCCTGAACATAATGAGCATACTGAGTTATGTCATGGTTTTACATGGTTCTCTGTCTCTTGCTGATCCTAATTCACACACCATTGAATTTGATATTTTAGTGTCCCTGTTTACCCCTGAAAGATGGATATAAATGAACCACACCTAATGAAGTCAGTCCCTTTACATGACTTCTTTGCAGAGACCATAAAGAAAATCTGTAAGAAAGCTATGAAACTTTGCAAAAATGTCATAAAATGAATAACAATGTCACCTTCTCAAGAAAACTCATGTAATTAAACACACACTAAAAAAATGGATCCTTTTCATTTATGTCATTAAGTTTCAATATACTTAACATAATTATTCTGCAGTAATACTATAGATGAATGTTGGAGAACTAAAGATTTATTTATTCCTATGAATTATCTTTTGTGATCTATGGTAAGAACTGTCCCAAAATTTTACCAAATTCATTATAATTGTAAGGATTCTGCCCAATATGAATTTTGAGGGGAATCTTGAGGAAATACAGTTTTCTTCAACGTGTTTCCACATTTGGTATATCTGTACAGTTTCTGACCTGCATAAATCACCATTATGCTCAAGATGTGAATATTTGATATAAAAAACTATCCAGTATTCATTACCTGTGCAAGTTTGCTCTCCACATAAATCTTCTCATGTTGCACAGTTTTGATCTTGGGTTAAAGCTTCTCTGTACTCATTGCTTTTGTATGGTGTCTCTGAAAGACATATATTCTGAAGTTTAGTGCACTCAGAAGCCTCCAGAAAGCCCTCCTCCATCCATTTCCAAGACTCCTCTTCACTATGGACTCTTGTTGTCTAATACTTCAACTCAAGCTGAAACTTTCCCACTCTCCTTGCATTTATAAAGCATTGCTCCAGAATGTTCCCCAACTTTGATGTTTGGGGAAAATCCTTTCCACAAAAATTATATTTGTATGTTTTAACTCCAGGATACATATTCTTACACACCTAAAGAGTGAACAGTAATTGTGAAAACTGCCATAGTCATTGCATTTCTAAGCATAAAGTATTTGGTGAACCCTGAGTTTGAAGCAATACCTAAAAGCCTTGCCACATTCTATACACTGGCAAGGTTCTCTCTAGTATGGATCATCTGATGGTGAGATGTGAGCCCTAAGTAAAGGTTTTACACACCCATGTCACTTGTAAGCTTTCTCTTCAGAATGACTTCTTTACTGAATCCTGACTTCAGAGTGTCATCTAAAACCCTGATGCAGTCATTACAGTGTTATAGTTTCTATTCAGCATGAATATTCTCAAGAAGCCTAAGGTGTAAACACCTGACAAAAGCTGGCCACACTGATTACATTTGGATGTAATCCAAATGATTATGGGTGACCTGGTGTCTTTTTAGGCCTGAATGCCATCTGAAGGATTTGCCACACTCTTACATTTGTAAGGTGTCTCTGTGTTATGAATTCTCTGCTGATGTGAATGATGACACTTATTATTGACGCCCTGGCCACACACATAGTTATACGATTCGATCCAATCTTAATCTTAAGACTGGAGGGACTGACTGTGCTCTAGATGGATGGCTTCTCGCTAGTATGAATTTTCTCATTTTTGTAAAACACTTAACCACATTCACTATGTAAGATTTCAAATCAGAATGAATTTCCTGATGGTTAGTTAGGTTTGAGCACAGAATCAAAGCTTTGCAACATCTACCACATTTGTGTGGTTTTCCTGGAGTTTGACTTTTCTGAGGGTTAAAAAGTTTATATACTTTATTGCATTCACTGTATTTGTAACTTTTCACTACGGTATGGATTCTCAGAGGCCCCCTCGAGCTTGAGGCTGGGGGCGGTGACCCCGGGGAGCCACCATGAGCCCGAGGCCAGGGGCAGCAGCTGGGAGGAGCCACCTCACGCTGGAGACCAGGGGCGGTGACCCTGAGGAGCCACCCTGATCCCGAGGCCACAGGCAGCAGCTGGGAGGAGCCACCCACGCGCAAGGCCAGGGCCAGCAGACGGGAAGAGCAACCCAAGGATTGGTGGCTGCTCAGGCTCAGGAGGGCCTAGAGGAGCTATCCAACATTGAAGGTCAGGAACAGCGACGGTAAGGAGATACCCCTCGTCCAAGGTAAGGAACAGTGGCTGTGCTTTGCTGAAGCAGCGTGAAGAAATACCCAACACCCAAGGTAAGAGAAACCCAAGTAAGATGGTAGGTGTTACAAGAGAGCATCAGAGGGCAGACATACTTAAACCATACTCACAGAAAACTAGTCAATCTAATCACACTAGGACCACAGCCTTGTCTAACTCAATGAAACCAAGCCATGCCTGCAGGGCAACCCAAGACAGGCGGGTCATGGTGGAGAGGGCTGACAGAATATGGTCCACTGGAGAAGGGAATGGCAAGCCACTTCAGTATTCTTGCCTTAAGAACCCCATGAACAGTATGAACAGGCAAAATGATAGGATACCAAAAGAGGAACTCCCCAGGTCATTAGGTGCCCAATATGCTACTGGAGATCAGTGGAAAAATAAATCCAGAAAGAATGAAGGGATGGAGCCAAAGCAAAAACAATACCCATTTGTGCATGTGACTGGTGATAGAAGCAAGATCCGATGCTGTAAAGAGCAATACTGCTTAGGAACCTGGAATGTCAGGTCCATGAATCAAGGCAAATTGGAAGTGGTCAAACAAGAGATGACAAGGGTGAACGTCGACATTCTAGGAATCAGCGAACTAAAATGGACTGGAATGGGTGAATTTAACTCAGATGACCATTATATCTACTACTGCGGGCAGGAATCCCTCAGAAGAAATGGAGTAGCCATCATGGTCAACAAAAG
>SJYT01074615.1:29916-40571 GCA_006410635.1 Cephalophus harveyi | reverse complement strand
TGCAGCCATGAAATTAGAAGACGCTTACTCCTTGGAAGAAAAGTTATGTCCAACCTAGATAGCATTTTCAAAAGCAGAGACATTACTTTGCCGACTAACGTCCGTCTAGTCAAGGTTATAGTTTTTCCTGTGGTCATGTATGGATGTGAGAGTTGGACTGTGAAGAAGGCTGCGCTGAAGAATTGATGCTTTTGAACTGTGGTGTTGGAGAAGACTCTTGAGAGTCCCTTGGACTGCAAGGATATCCAACCAGTCCATTCTGAAGGAGATCAGCCCTGGGATTTCTTTGGAAGGAATGATGCTAAAGCTGAAACTCCGGTACTTTGGCCACCTCATGCGAAGAGTTGACTCATTGGAAAAGACTCTGATGCTGGGAGGGATTGGGGGCAGGAGGAGAAGGGGACGACCGAGGATGAGATGGCTGGATGGCATCACGGACTCGATGGACGTGAGTCTGAGTGAACTCCGCGAGATGGTGATGAACAGGGTGGCCTGGTGTGCTGCGATTCATGGGGTCGCAAAGAGTCAGACACGAATGAGCGACTCAACTGAACTGAACTGAACTGATGGATTCTCAGATGATCTGCAAAGTCATTCCTCACGACTGAAGACTTCGCCATAAAGTCATTCCTTATGACTGAAGACTTTGCCATATGTGATTTCTCTCCTGTATAAACTGTCTAATGGTCTGCTAAGGTTGAACATTCACTAGAAACTTTGCCACATTCATTTCACTTGTATGGTTTCTATATAGTCTGAATTCTCTGATGAAGTATAAGGCCTGAACTCTGATGAAAGGTTTTGCCACACTCATTATATTTACACTAAAATGTTTCTCACAGTTGTTATATTTGTAACGTTCCTCTCCAGTATGAATTATCTGATGTTTTCTAAGGTAGTCATTCTGAATAAAGCACCGGCCACATGTATCATATTTATATGCTTTCTCTCCTTTATGAATTCCCTGATGGCGAATTAAGGATTGCTGTGCTCGAAAATATTTGTCACAATTGTTACATTTGTAAAGTTTCTCTCCAGTATGAATTCTCTGATGAATTCCAAGCTGTGTGTTTTGAGCAAAGCATCAGCCATATACATCACATTTATGTGGTTTGTTTCCAGTGTGAATTCTCTGATGAACAGTTTCCATTTCAACTAAAGGCCTTTCCACACACATCACATTTATATGGCTTCTCTCTAGTACAATTTCTCTGATGAATTTGAAAGGTTGTATTTTTTTTTTAAAGCAGTGATCACATACATCCCATTTATATGGTTTCTCTCCAGCATGTTTTCTCCGATGAATTTCATGGGCCGCATTAGCATTAAAGACCTTGCCAGATACATCACCTTTATATGTTTTTCTTCCTGTATGGATTCTTTGACATCTAGTGAGTTCTGAGTCCTGAAGAAAGGTTATGTCACACTCATTACATTTGTAAGGTTTTTCTTGTGTGCTTCCTGGTCTGGTGCCAGTTCTGATGGATGCGTAAGAGAAGTCTCATGTTTATGAGAAATGCCTTTACAGACACTAGGAGTTCTCTGAGGTGATAAACCTGAGGCACTGCTGTTGATATTCTTCACAACTTGACTATATTGAAAAATTGTCCCTTCAGATTGAAGTATGTGCAATTCATCATGGAAGCTTGACCCACGCCTTTCAAGAGGCTTATTTTCTGTATCACTTCCACTATGATGATCTCTTCCATTAGTGAGATTTTTGTTATGGGTTATAGACATTCCTTTGTCATTTCTTTCATCATCTGTCCATCAACACTTGGAATCATGCATGCTTTTCTGGAATTCCCTGAGGAAATAATCCTTGATTTCATGGGTTTTGGCTCTTTCATACATCACTCTTTGAAAAACTTCTCCTTCATCACTGTTTCCTTTTGCCTGTAATTTCTTGATCATACATATATGAGACATATCTCATATATGTGTTGAATCATATTCACTGGACTGTCAGGGAATTCCCCACAGAGAGCAGGTTCCTGAGGGTCTCCACCATCATGTCCCTGTACAAGGTCCTCTAAGCAGGGTTCAGGCATTCCCACTCCTCAGGAGTGAAATCTATGGACACATCCTTGAAGGTCAACTGTGCCTGAGAAAAAGCCACTCCTGACTCTAATTCTTTCTTCTTCCTCATCTTCTGAGCTTTTTCATCAGGCAGCATGAGTCTTCAGAGGTCTATCCTCATGTTTCCCAGGTTGACTGCATTTACCAAGTCCCAGCTTCTGAGAACATTTCTTGAAATGAATCTCTTATTGTCCTAACTGACAGAGGGGCCACACTTCAGTGCTCAACCCCACTACAGAATCCCTACCCTGAAGTATTAAAACAGTTTGAATAGTGGAGATCTCTGATAAACCTAAAGAGGTTCCAGTCACTGAAACAATATCCTCTTGGTTAGGCCCTTTGAGAGAAACACACTCTTTTCTCCTTAGTTCTTCTAACACTTCCTGATTATGATGTCAAGATTTTAGAGAATGATCATGCCTGCATTTCTTTCTCCCAAAAGGAAGAAAAGATCTAGAATTTGACAGTAGTCATCAAAGCAGCCAAGTGGCTCAGAGGGTAAAGCGTCTGCCTTCAATGTAGGTAGACCTGGGTTCAATCCCTGGGTCAGGAAGATCCTCTGGAGAAGGAAATGGCAACCCACTCCAGTACCTTTGTGCAGAAAATCCCATGGACGGAGGAGCCCAGTAGGCTACAGTCCATGGGGTCTCCAAGAGTTGGACACGACTGAGTGATTTCACTTTCACTTGACATCTTTTAAGTTACTCTTTCTCTACCAGTACTGGAACTGCTTCTGGAAACACTGCTTATTTGTCCCTAGTGAATCAGTTATTAATACATCCTTTCTTAAAGGCAAAATCTCCAACTGATTTTGGCACAATGCATAGCACATATTCAAGAAAATTAAAAGAGATACTTTTAAACCTCTTTCCAGAATTAATCCAATACCCAATAAGTAAGGAACCCTTCAAATTTTAACATCCATTATTGATTACAACTCTCTAGGCATCATCTCTTGTACTATTCCTTGTAGTATTTCTATTTGCTAGTGAGAAAACTAAGGACAAAGGAAGGAGGTTTTTCTTGGATTTTTCTAAAACACATTGTTATCCCTCAAAACACTGCCTTTCTTACATCCCCAATACTACTGACATCCATTCACACTGGGAATAAAGTCTTTACTGTAAAGAATTTATGCAATACATTCTTTCCTATTCCAGTCAATGTGGTTAGTCAACACCTGTTTGCCTTCACCTGACACAGACAACAATACACTTGGACAGCAATGTCTCAGGTTCTAATGAATGTCCTTATTTGTCACAAATCCTGAAGACTGACCTCAATGACATAAAATTCCCTAGGGATGCTATGTTGTTACAATATGGGGATGACTGTGTTCCTTACTCACCTCAAAACACCCCACAGGAAGAAGTAACCATTTGCTAAAATTTTTGATATGAAAGGGACATAAAATAGCCAAAAAAATTTGCAGTGTACCCAATCCCAGTTTCAATAATTAGAGTATCTGATATAAAAGCAAGAGGGCTACCTAGATCTGGTCAACCTTCATGGTGTCCCACCACCCTTACCAAAATAACAAAACAAAACACCAAAGCACCAATTTGAGGTTTTGTTGAGCTACTTGGTTATTGTTGAAACTGAATTCTCAATTATTCTGTTATGGCCAGATACTTGTATGTTTTACAAAGAATAATAATTCCATCCCAATTTCATGGGAAAACAGGCAACATAGCTTTTAAGGCCTTCAAGGAAATTTTGATGAACCCATCTGCTCTTGGATATCCCAATATTTGTATTCTTTTAAAAATTCGTCTATATGAAATAAAGAAAATCACCTTGGGGTACTCACCCCCAAACTTGAAATCACTATGATGCCTAGGGTACTATAGTTAGCAATGGGACCCTGTGGCACAAGGATATCTGGCTTTAGAGCCATTACAACATTGACCTTTTGGTTAAGACCACAAAGAAAATAATTGTGGGATCCTGTTTAACCATTTTTGTACCTTACACAGTAGAAGCTTTCCAGAGTTGCCATTCCTCAATCTGCCACTTGACCTCCCATGAAGTCCCTCTAATGACCAATCCTTACACAACTCTAAAGCTGAAGTAACCTAACCCTCCTACTCTTCTCCCTCCTGTCACTGAGGAAATCCTTACAGCTGTGTAACCATGACAGATAAACTTCTGACTCCTCATGGAGAGCTACAAGAAGCTACTCTGGGTTTTCTCATGGTTCACTGAATGGTTCTTATTTGATGGCAACAGTATTGTACTAGGAATGTTGTTACAACTCATTTGATATTGTTGAGGCTATGCATCATTGTCCATAGCTAATTCAGTCAAACAAGCTGAATTATACACTGTTACACAGGTAATCTTAAGCCAAAAGCAAAACAGCCAATATTTGCACTGATAGTAGTTATGATTCGGGGCTTCCCAGGTGGCTCTAGTGGTAAAAAATCCACCTGCCAACAAGGAGACATAAGATATGCAGGTTAGATTTCAGGTTTGGGAAGATCCCCTGGAGGAGGAAATGGCAATCCACTCCAGTATTCTTGCCTGGGAAATCCCATGGACAGAGGAACCTGGCAAGCTACAGTCCTTGGGGCTGCAAAGAGTCAGACATGACTGAGCAACTACACAATACCGAGTTATGATTTTAGAGAAGCTTAGGATTTTGGAATGATGTGGAAACAATATGTTTTGGTTATTTACAGCAGACATAAAATTAAATGCCATGCCATGTAGGGCCACCCAAGACGGATGGGTCATGATGGAGAGTTCTGACAATACCTGGTCAACTGGAGAAAGGAATGGCAAACCACTTCAGTATTCTTGCCTTGAGGACACCATGAACAGTATGAAAAGGCAGAAAGATAGGACACTGAAACATGAACTCCCCACATCGGTAGGTGCCCAATATGCTACTGGAGATAGGCGGAGAAATAACTCCAGAAAGAGTGAAGAGATGGAGCCCAGTTGTGGATGTGACTGATGATGGAAGTAAAGTCTGATGTTGTAAAGAGAAATATTGCATAGGAACCTGGAATGTTAGGTTCATGAATCAAGGCAAATTGGAAGTGGTCAAAAGGAGATGGCAAGAATGAACATCAATATTCTAGGAATCAGTGAACTAAAATGGACTGGAATGGGTGAATTTAACTCAGATGACCATTATATCTACTACTGTGGGCAAAAATACCTTAGAAGAAATGGAGTAGCCATCAGAGGCAACAAAAGAGGCTGAAAAGCAGTGCTTGGATGCAGTCCCCAAAATGACAGAATAACCTTTGCTTGTTTCCAAGGCAAACTGTTCAATATCACAGTAATCCAAGTCTATGCCCAACCAGCAATGTTGAAGAAACTATGTTTGAACGGTTCTATGAAGACCTACAAGACCTTCTAGAACTAACACCCAAAAAAGATGCCCTTTTCTTTATAGGGAACTGGAATACAAAAATAGGAAATAAAGAGATACCTGGAGTAACAGGCAAATTTGGCCTTGGAATACAAAAGGAAGCAGGTCAAAGGCTAACAGTTTTGCCAAAAGAACACACTGGTCATAAAAAACACCCTCTTCCAACAACACAAGAGAAGACTCTACACATGGACATCACCAGATGGTCAATACAAAAATCAGATTGATTATATTCTTTGCAGCCAAAGATGGAGAAGCACTATACGGTTAGCAAAAACAAGACCGGGAGCTGACTGTGGCTCAGATCATGAACTCCTTATTGCCATATTCATACTTAAACCAAAGAAAGTAGGAAAAACCACCAGGCCATTCAGGTATGACCTAAATCAAATCCCTTACCGTTATACAGTGGAAGTGACAAACAGATTCAAGGGATTAGATCTGATAGACAGAGTGCCTGAAGAACTATGAATGGAGGTTCATGGCATTTTACAGGAGGCAGTGATCAAAACCATCCCCAAGAAAAAGAAATGCAAAAAGGCAAAATGGCTGTCTGAGGAGGCCTTACAAATAGAGAAAAGAAGAGAAGCTAAAGGCAAGGGAAAAAAGGAAAGATATACCCATCTGAATGTAAAGTTCCAAAGAATGGCAAGGAGAGATAAGAAAGTCTTCCTCAGTGATCAGTGCAAAGAAATAGAGGAAAACAATAGATTGGGAAAGACTAGAGATTTCTTCAAGAAAATTAGAGATACCAAGGGAACATTTCATGCAAAGATGGGCACAATAAAGGACAGAAATGGTATGGACCTAACAGAAGCAGAAGATATTAAGAAGAGGTGGCAAGAATACACAGAAGAACTGTACAAAAAAGATCTTCACGACCCAGATAATCATGATGATGTGATCACTCATCTAGAGCCAGACATCTTGGAATGTGAAGTCAAGTGGGCCTTAGAAAGCATCACTACGAACAAAGCTAGTGGAGGTGATGGAATTCCAGTTGAGCTGTTTCAAATCCTGAAAGATGATGCTGTGAAAGTGCTGCACTCAATCTGCCAGCAAATTTGGAAAACTCAGCAGTGGCCACAGGACTGGAAAAGGTCAGTTTTCATTCCAATCCCAAAGAAAGGCAATGCCAAAGAGTGCTCAAACTACTGCACAATTGCACTCATCTCACATGATAGTAAAGTAATGCCCAAAATTCTCCAAGCCAGGCTTCAGCAATACGTGAACCGTGAACTTCCTGATGTTCAAGCTGGTTTTTGAAAAGACAGGGAACCAGAGATCAAATTGCCAACATCTGCTGGATCATGGAAAAAGCAAGAGAGTTCCAGAAAAACATCTACTTCTGCTTTATTGACTATGCCAAAGCCTTCGATTGTGTGGATCACAATAAACTGTGGAAAATTCTGAAAGAGATGGGAATACCAGACCACCTGACCTGCCTCTTGAGAAATCTGTATGCAGGTCAGGAAGCAACAGTTAGAACTGGACATGGAAAAACAGACTGGTTCCAAATAGGAAAAGGAGTACATCAAGGCTGTATATTGTCACCCTGCTTATTTAACTTATATGCAGAGTACATTGTGAAAAACGCTGGGCTGGATGAAGCACAAGGTGGAATCAAGATTGCTGAGAGAAATATCAATAACTTCAGGTATGCAGATGACACCACCCTTATGGCAGAAAGTGAAGAGGAGCTAAAAAGCCTCTTGATGAAAGTGAAAGAGAAGAGCGAAAAAGTTGGCTTAAAGCTCAACATTCAGGAAACGAAGATCATGGCATCCGGTCCCATCACTTCATTGCAAATAGGTGCATAAACAATGGAAACAGTGGCAGACTATTTTTTGGGGCTCCAAAATCACTGCAGATGATGACTGCAATCATGAAATTAAAAGATGCTTGCTCCTTGAAAGAAAAGTTATGACCAACCTAGATAGAATATTGAAAAGCAGAGACATTACTTTGTCAACATAGGTCCGGCTAGTCAAGGCTATGGTTTTCCAGTGGTCATGTATGAATGTGAGAGTTGGACTGTGAAGAAAGCTGAGTGCCAAAGAATTGATGCTTTTGAACTGTGGTGTTGGAGAAGACTCTTGAGAGTCCCTTGGACTGCAAGGAAATCCACCCAGTCAATCCTAAACGAAATCAGTCCTGAATATTCATTGGCCAGATTGATGCTGAAGCAATTTGGCCACCTGATATGATGAACTGTCTCACTAGAAAAGACCCTAATGTTGGAAAAGATTGAAGGCAGTGGAGAAGGGGACGATAGAGGATGAGATGGTTGGATGGTATCACTGACTTAATGTACGTGAGTTTGAATAAGCTCTAGGAGTTGGTGATGGACAGATTGGTTCCAAATTGGGAAAGGAGTATGTCAAGGCTGTATATTGTTACCCTGCTTTTTTAACTTATATGCAGAGTTCATCATGTAAAATGCTGGAGTCCTGCAATCCATGGGGTACACAAAGAGTCAGACACGACTGAGCTACTGAACTGAACTGATGTTCAGAAATTATTATGTGCAATGCTTTAGTCATATTTGCCATTAAGATTCCCTAGGGCACTTTAGTTCATCATGTAAAATGCTGGAGTCCTGCAATCCATGGGGTACACAAAGAGTCAGACACGACTGAGCTACTGAACTGAACTGATGTTCAGAAATTATTATGTGCAATGCTTTAGTCATATTTGCCATTAAGATTCCCTAGGGCACTTTAACCTGGATTCTCTGGAAGGTAAGGGACAATGCATTGCTGATATTTCCACAAGGAAGACTGCCTTTAACGGGGAATCACAATAGCCTATCCTCTGTTGTAATACAAAGGGATATTTACCCAAATGATAATTTAGGAAATCTGGCAAGAGAAGCCCATTATTTCACTTCTGAAAAGGAAAACCAAAATTGGAAATTCACCAATTATTTTTTTCAGAAGAAAAGAAAATTCTGGTTTAGACCAAAACATCCAGTCTTAACTGAAAACTCTATAATTCCCATTCCTCACCACTGAACATCCATGAAAACATTGGTCTACAGATGAAATGATAGCATTCATGGATCAGTATTGGTGGGAGAACATTGGTGGGGAAATGCAAAAATTTCATTGTCTAATTTGTGCCACTTCTCCAAAATACAATCCAAGGAAACGTGTTTATAACACTCCCAAACATTGAGAATGGCCTAATGGACCAGTTGAAGTCTGGCAAATGAATTTTACACTACTTCCTCTACCTCATGGATATACAAATGTTTTAGTCATGGTCTGTGTATTTTCACACCTTCCCAGGTGGCTTAGTGGTAAAGAATCCACCTGCAATGCAGGAGCCACAGGAGATGTGGGTTCGATCCCTGAGTTGTGAAAATCCCCTGGAGGAGGAAAAGTCTACCCCTCCAGTATTCTGGAAAGTCCCATGGACAGAGGAGCCTGGCAGGCTACAGTCCTTACAGTCTCAAAGAGTTGGACACAACTGAAACAACTTAGCACACACTCACTGCTTCTTTTGGAAAAAATTATCTCAACCCAGGGAGCCCTTTTCAGATATCAAAGGGATAGAGGAACTCATTTTGCTGGTCAGGTTCTTCAACAAGTGCATATTTTACAATATATTCACTGTGCTTTCTGCTTTAGTTGAATACACTAACAGCGTTATTAAGAAATAATTGGCAAAATTTGTAGAGACCCTTCAAATGCCTTGCCTGAAAGCACTGCTATTAGTCCTAAATCTTAGATCTCCCTCTTTTGGAACTCACAATCTCTCACTTTTTTTTTTTTTTTTTTTAGAGATTCTCCAATAAGTTTATTTTGCAAACCTTTTGTATTTTGTTTTACTGGTTTACACTGTAATAAAGAGAAAAAAGTTTATACAGATACAATTTTGAACACTGAACTATTATCACATTAATATGAATTCAGATTTTTAAAAACTATTTCATATAGGGGTTCAGCCAATTAACAAACAATGTTGTAATAATTTCAGGTGAACAGCAAAGGGACCCAGCCATACCAGATTTACTTTATTTTCAACTGATCTTCAAATTGCAGCAGCTCATGAGTTTAGTTCTAAGTATTCTTGCCATCCTACCTGACTTTGTCACGGAGTCAGACGGCTCTGACATACACACACACAACACATGTAAACAGATACAAACAAACCTTTTATAAACAAGTCTTTGCAATGTAAATTGTTCCTTGTTGAAACTTTTTATACCCAGTTCCTGTTTTGTTCTGAAACTCGGATATTCACATTTATTGAGAGCAATATTTAAAAAGCAAAGAGTTTTTCTCTTTGAAAACTCAAGCAATTCTGACAGCAACATTTTTCTTACTGACCTAAAAAGAATGAAATATGGAAGAGGGGAAAAAAATCACTGCAAATGATCAAAACAGAAGGGTACTAAATATATACATATTTAATAGTGGAGGGAGACATTTTTAAAGTATAGATTCTGTTGAAAATATTGATGTTCAAACAGCTTTGCACTCATTGCCAAAACTTTCTCAATTAATTAAAATTAAAAATGTTGATTTTTTTTGTAGGAAGATACATTAATTCTTTGAAGTCAGAATGAAGAACTATAATTTCTGTGTAAAGACTGCTTGAATATACAAAGTATCAAATATAAACAGTAGTGTAAAAAGAAAATAAATTGGCAGAAATAATTATTCAACAAGTAGCAATAATTAAGACCACCATTTGAAAGATCTTCTATAAACAAAGAATGCAAAAATATTGTTATAACTTTTTACAGCACAGAATTGAATTCCATCCTAATTCATTACTATTACACTTCTTTCTTCTTCAGTATTAGTGGACCCAAATTATCTCCTGTCAATTCATTGTGCTTATTATGTGAACCATCACAGGCAGGAAAAATAAGCTGCTTTCAGTTCAGTTCAGTTCAGTTGCTCAGTCGTGTCCGACTCTTTGCGACCCCATGAATTGCAGCACGCCAGGCCTCCCTGTTCATCACCATCTCCCGAAGTTCACTCAGACTCGCGTCCATCGAGTCAGGGATGCCATCCAGCCATCTCATCCTCTGTCGTCCCCTTCTCCTCCTGCCCCCAATCCCTCCCAGCATCAGAGGCTTTTCCATTGAGTCAACTCTTCACATGAGGTGGCCAAAGTACTGGAGTTTCAGCTTTAGCATCATTCCTTCCAAAGAAATCCCAGGGCTGATCTCCTTCAGAAT
>SJYT01074615.1:18324-28948 GCA_006410635.1 Cephalophus harveyi | reverse complement strand
GGAAATGTTGATAACTGGGGAGGCTGTACATGTGGTGGGCGGTGGTGGTTGTTTAGTCTCTAGGTCATTTCCCACTCTTTCAACCCCATGGACTGTAGTTTGCCAGGCTTCTGTCCATGGGATTCTCCAGGCAAGAATGCTGGAGTGGGTTGCCATTTCCTCCTCCAGGGGATCTTCCTGACCCAGGAATTGAACCTGGTTCTGCTGCATTGCAGGCAGATTCTTTACTGACTGAGCTACGAGGGAAGCCCCATCTGTGGTGGGGGCAGGATTTAAATGGAAACTCTCTTACCTTGTGCTCAGTTTTACTTAGAACAGAAAACTTCATTAAAATATAAAATCTACTTTAAAAAGTACAATTGCAATCCTTCCTGCTCTAAAATTTTATTATTCTAAATATTTTTAAAGAAGAAATTACTCTTTTTAATAATCTTCAAAATCATTTTTTTAATTAAACCTCATTTTCTTTTTAAAAATAACTGATTTATTTAATTTTTGGCTGCACTAGTTCTTCATTGCTGCACACAGGCTTTCTTTAGTTGTGGCCAGTGGAGACAACTCCTCATTGCAGTGCCCAGGCATCTCTTAGTAGTGGCTTCTCTTCTTGGGGAGTATGGGCTCTAGGGCATGCAAGCTTCAGGAGTCTTGGTACATAGGAATAGTTGCTCCACAGTGTGTGGAATCTTCATCCAGGGATATAACCTGTGTACCCTGCAATGGCAGGCGCATTCTTATCTATTGTAACTCCAGGGATGTCCTCAAATCAGTTCTTTAAAAGAAATATTTATTTTTGACTGTGCTGGGTCTTCATTGCTGGGTGGGCTTTCTCTAGTTGCAATGAGTAGGGGCTACTCTTTGTTATGCTGCGTGGACTTCTTGCTGTGGTGGCTTCTCTTGTTGTGGCGCACAGGCTCAAGGTGCTGGGCCTTCAGTAGTTGCAGCACACAGGCTCAGTAGTTGAGGTCCCCGGGCTCTAGAGCATAAGCTCAGTAGCTATAGCCCACCAGCTTAGCTGCTCTGAGACATGTGAGATCTTCACAGACCAGGAATAAAACCTCTGTCCCCTGCATTGGCTGGCGGATTCTTCACCACTAGACCACTGGGGAAGTCCCCCAAATCAGTTTTAAAGACACGCTTCTTTTGAGGCTCTAAATCAAGATAAACATTCCCCCCATAAAATATCCACATGCATTATTTAAAAGTACAAAATTGTCTTTACAATTTTAAAGGACGATTTATATCTTCTGTATTTATGTAAATCACAGCACAAATTTTATACCAGATGAGCTTTTATTTTTTTAATATAAATTTATTTATTTTAATTGGAGGCTAATTACTTTACAATATTGTATTGGTTGTGCCATACATTGACATGAATCTGCCATGGCTGTACTCGTGTTTCCACCCTGAACCAACCCCCCCTCCTTTGGAACCTCCCTCCCCTTACCATTCCTCTGGGTCATCCCAGTGCACCAGCCCCGAGCATCCTGTATCATGCATCAAAGCTAGACTGGTGATTCATTTCACATATGATAATATACATTTTTCAATGCCATTCTCCCAAATAATCCCACCCTCACCCTTTTCCATAGAGTCCAAAAGACTGTTTTATGCATCTGTGTCTCTTTTGCTGTCTCGCATACAGGGTTATCATTACCATCATTCTAAATTCCATATATATGCATTAGTATACTGTATTGGTGTTTTTCTTTCTGGCTTACTTCACTCTGTATAATTGGCTCCAGTTTCATCCATATCATTAGAACTGATTCTAATGTATTCTTTTTAATGGCTAAGTAATACTCCATTGTGTATATGTACCACAGCTTTCTTATCCATTCATCTGCTGATGGACATCTAGGTTGCTTCCATGTCCTGGCTATTATAAACAGTGCTGCGATGAACATTGGGGCACATATGTCTCTTTCAATTCTGGTTTCCTTGGTGTGTATGCCCAGCAGCGGGATTGCTGCCTCATATGGCAGTTCTATTTCCAGTTTTTTAAGGAATCTCCACATTGTTCTCCATAGTGGCTGTACTAGATTGCATTCCCACTAGCAGTGTAACAGGGTTCCCTTTTCTCCACACCTTCTCCAGCATTTATTGCTTGTAGACTTTTGGATCGCAGCCATTCTGACTGGCGTGAAATGATACCTCATTGTGGCTTTGATTAGCACTTCTCTGATCATGAGTGATGTTGAGCATCTTTTCATGTGTTTGTTAGCCATCTGTATGTCTTCTTTGGAGAAATGTCTGTTTAGTTCTTTGGCCCATCTTTTGATTGGGTCGTTTATTTTTCTGGAATTGAGCTGCAGGATTTGCTTGTATATTTTTGAGATTAATTCTTTGTCCATTGCTTCATTTGCTATTATTTTCTCCCATTCTGAAGTCTGTCTTTTTACCTTGTTTATAGTTTCCTTTGTTGTACAAAAGATTTTAAGTTTAATTAGGTCCCATTTGTTTATTTTTGCTTCTATTTCCAATATTCTGGGAGGTACATAGTTTTGCAAATTTTGACCACAGCAATCAGAGCAGAAAAAGAAATAAAAGGAATCCAAATTAGAAAAGAAGAAGTAAAGTTCTCACTGTTTGCAGATGACATGATCTTCTACATAGAAAACCCTAAAGAAAGAAAAAACAAAAAAAGAAAACCCTAAAGACTCCACCAGAAAATTACTAGAGCTAATCAATGAATATAGTAAAGTTGCAGGATATAAAATCAACACACAGAAATCCCTTGCATTCCTATACACTAACAATGAGAAAACAGAAAGAGAAATTAAGGAAACAATTCCATTCACCACTCCAATGAAAAGAATAAAATACTTAGGAATATACCTAAAGAAACAAAAGACCTATATATATAAAACTATAAAACATTGGTGAAAGAAATCAAAGAGGACACTAATAAATGGAGAAATATACCATGTTCATGGATCGGAAGAATCAATATAGTGAAAATGAATATACTACCCAAAGCAATCTAAAGATTCAATGCAATCCCTATCAAGCTACCAACGGTATTTTTCACAGAGCTAGAACAAATAATTTCACAATTTGTATGGCAATACAAAAAACCTCGAATAGCCAAATCAATCTTGAAAAAGAAGAATGGAACTAGAGGAATCAACCTGTTTGACTTCAGGCTCTAGTACAAAGCCACAGTCATCAAGACACTATGGTACTGACACAAAGACAGTGCTGAATTCCAGTACTTTGGCCACCTCATGAGAAGAGTTACCTCACTGGAAAAGACTCTGATACTGGGAGGGATTGGGGGCAGGAGGAAAAGGAGACGACAGAGGATGAGATGAGATGGCTGGATGGCATCACCAACTCGATGGACGTGAGTTTGAGTGAACTCTGGGAGATGGCGATGGACAGGGAGGCCTGGTGTGCTGCGATTCATGGGGTCACAAAGAGTCAGACACGACTGAGCGACCGAACTGAACTGAGCTGAACTGAAGAGTGTCGCTGGATTCTTTTGGTCAGCTTCTTCCAACGCTGTTGCTTTCTCCCTCAGACCTTGTGGATTTGGTTCCCAAGGCTTCCACATAGGCATTTGTTTTGTTTTGTTTTAATTTTTAATTTATTTATTTTTGGTTGCACTGGGTCTTTGTTGCTGCACATGGGCTTTCTGTAGTTGCAGTGAATGGGGGCTACTCTTTGTTGTGGTGAGGGACAGTGGCCTCTCTTGTTGTGGAGATGAGCTCTAGGCATGAAAGCTTCAGTAGTTATGGACCACAGGCCCTAGAGCATGAGTTGCTGCACACAGGCTTAGTTGCTCCACTGCATGTGGAATCTTCCCAAATCAGGGATCAAACCCGAGTCCTCTGCATTGGCAGGCAGACTCCTATCCATTCTGCCACCAGGGAAGTGCAATATTGGCATTTCTTGGCTGCAAAACAAACCAGGTTAAGTGGATATGCCTCAAGGTGCCATCCCTAAGAGGGACAGTAATGATTGGGACCCAGTCTTATTCAGGGTTTTCAAGGGAAGGAACTGAAGTGCTGTGAACTTTGCCAAGACTGCCCCTTCCCTCATCTCAGGGCCATCAGCCCACTCCTGGGTCTACCAGGCCTCCCCATTCATGAGTCTGTTGTTTTTGTTCCTGCTATGAGCTCAATTTCCCATAGATACCCTGTTTTCTTCCTCTCAGTGGTTCTCTGTGAGTAGAATGAGCCTCTTCCTCCATGTAGATCTGAGGAGGATATGGATGTCTTTCTAACTTCTCTCCTTGTTGCTTGTCCTTGCCCAGAGATGGCTGTGCACCCAGTGCAGAGGTAGAGAAACCAAGCACCTCTCGGTTGTGATCCACTAAGCTATGCTAAACCCTTCCTTACCATTGTCTAGGTTCCTTCCTTCAGCCTTGTGAAAGGATCCTGGGCTCTGATGATCCCACAGTCCTCTTGTTATCCTTCCCTTGATTTGACCCAAAGGCCCGGGAAGTAGAGCCCCATTTCTACTGGCGGGGCTGGAGGGAGTATGGCCAAATTCCCTGGCCTGTGCTTTAGCCAGGACCTACCCTCCCTCCTTGTCCAACAGGCAGTAGACCCGATGTTAGCTCCCATGTTGCTCCCCAGGCTGCCACCAACATGCTTGGCCTGAGCCCTGCCCTCACTCTGCCCAAGCCCAGCATCCCAGTGGGAACTCCAAACCAAGCTCCCATTCTGCCCCCACACAGACAGAGCCCGGACTCCAAGCTACATCCTAGTACCAGATGAGGGATCTGCCTGGGTATCCATCCAGGATGCCAGAATCTTTCAACCAAACAGGCAGACCTGTTCTGGGAGGCTGTCTAGGGGCAGCTCCCAAGCTTGCTTTCTATGGCTCAGAGACACTCGGGTGGTACACACACCTGTGATTAGTGACATAGCAGATATCACAGTCAGCTTTCAAAGGGAAACTCGAGGATGGATTCAAGCCTCTGCTTACCCTGGACCCATCCCTCCCTGCTGTGGAGACCCCTCTGTCTCACTGGTCCCCACAGTTCCTACATCACATTCTTACCTGTAGACCTGGTTTGTGGAGCTAATTCTGTTGGTCTTGACTTGCCGTTTGCTTTGTCTTCTTTCAGTCTTCCTCACGTATTCATTTTGGAGATCCTGAATCACATGAAAAAGAAAATTATGTCACATAGACAGATGTCCCCCTTGCACTTTCTTCTCCAAGTGGAGGTGATGGGGCTTCCATGATCACTCATCAAACCAATAAGCACCTTCTTCTTTGCACAAACTGGTATCCCAGGATAAGACACTGACCATCCACTGCCAAGATGACATATTGTACTGTAACCATCAAACTTGCTAAGAGACTATATCTTAGTTTTTTAAAAGCACAATAAAGAAATAATAATAACTACTGGTACAATGGTAATCATGATATAATACATATGTATCAAAACACCACATTGTACACCTTAAATTTAAATTATATTATATGTTAAACTTGGTACAAGGAAAGTGAAGTGAAGTGAAGTCGCTCAGTCGTGACCAACTCTTTGCAATCCCATAGACTGTAGCCTACCAGGCTCCTCTGTCCATGGGATTTTCCAGGCAATAGTACTGGAGTGGATTGCCATTTCCTTCTCCAGGGGATCTTCCCAACCCAGGGCTTGAACCCGAGTCTCCTGCATTGTAGACAGATGCTTTACCATCTGAGCCACCAGAGAAGTCCTATTACAAGGAAAAAAGAAATGCAAAAAGTATCATCAATATCAAAACAGATCTGGCAGAAGTTTTCCATGAGTTGGAAGACAGTAAGATGAAAATATCCACTCAGAGAGAAAAAAAGAAACAGAGTGAATAATGGCTATGTGATCTACATGATAAAATGAAATGAAACATTTTGTGAATTATGAAATCTTAGAAGGAAAAGATAGAGACAAAAGGCCTACTTAAAGAAACAGTGGCTGAGAACTTTCCAAATCAGGGGAGAGATTTGAACATCCTAGTTCATGAGCTCATAGGAAACCAGATAAACTCAAATAATCATCTCAAGTGTCTTTTCTGACCACAAAGCTATAAGATTAGGCAGAAATTACAGGGGAAAAACCATAAGAAACATGAACACATGGAGGCTAAGCAATACGCTTCTGAATAACAAAGGGGTCACTGAAGAAATCAAAGAGGAAATTAAAAAATACCTAGAAGCAAATGATAATGAAAATACAACTCAAAACCTATGGGCTGTAGTAAAAGTAGTTCTAAGAGGGAAGTTTATAGCAATATGAGCCAACTGCAAAAAACAAGAGAAACATCAAATAACCTAACCTTACACCTAAAGCAACTAGAGAAAGAAGAACCCAAAATCCCCAAAGTTAGTAGAAGGAAAGAAATCATAAAGATCAGAGCGCATATAAATGAAAAAGAAATGAAAGAGACAATAGCAAAGATCAATAAAACTAAAAGCCAGTTGTTTGAGAAGATAAACAAAAATTACAAACCATTAGCCAGACTCATCAAGGAAAAAAGGGAGATTCAAATCAATAAAATTAGAAACGAAAAGGGAGAAGTTACAACTGGCAACACAGAACTACAAAGGATCATAAGAGACTACTACAAGCAACTATATGGCAATAAAATGGACAATCTGGTAGAAGTGGGCAAATTCTTAGAAAGGTATAACCTTCCAAAACTGAACCAGGAAAAAGTAGAAAATATGAATCCACCAATCACATTAAAAACTATATTTAAAATCTTCCAGCAAAGAAGAACCAAGGGCCAGATGGCCTCACAGCTGAATTCTACCAAAAATTTAGAGAAGAACTAATACCTATCCTGCTCAAATACTTCCAGAAAATTGCAGAGGAAGGAAAACTTCCAAACACATTCTATGATGTCAACATCAAACTGATATCAAAACCAGACAAAGGTGCTACAAAAAAAAAAAAAAAGAAAGAAACACTGATGAACATAGATACAAAAATCCTCAACAAAATTCTAGCAAACAGAATCAGACAGCACATTAGAAGTATCGTACATCATGATCAAGTGGTCTTTATCCCATGGATGTCAGGATTCTTCAGTATATGCAAATCATTCAATGTGATACACCATATTAACAAATTGAAAGTTAAAACCATATGCAGAGAAAGCTTTTCAGGAAATTCGACACCCATTTATGATAAAACTGTCCAGAAAGTAGGCATAGAAGAAATATATCTCAACATAACAAAGGCCATATACAACAAATCCACAACAAGCATTATTCTCAATGGTGAAAAACTGAAAGCATTTCCTCTAAGATCAGGAATAAGACAAGGATGCTCACTCTCACCACTATTATTCAACACAGTTTCAGAAGTCCTAGCCACAGCAATCAGAGAAGAAAAAGAAATAAAAGGAATCTATATTGGAAAAGAAGAAGTAAAACTCTCACTGTTTGCAGATGACATGATACTATACATAGAAAACCCTAAAGATGCCATCAGAAAATTACTAGAACTAATCAATGAATATAGTAAAGTCACAGGATATAAAATTAATAGACAGAAATCCCTTGTACTTTTATACACTAACAAGGAAAAATCAGAAAGAGAAGTTAAGAAAGCAATCCCATTCACCACTGCAACAAAAAGGATAAAATACATAGGAATAAATCTACCTAAAGAGACAAAAGACTGGTATGCAGAAAACTGTAAGACACTGATGAAAGAAATCAAAGATGGCACAAACAGATGGAGAGATATACTATTTTCTTGGGTTGGAAGAATCAGTATAGTGAAAACTGAGTATACCACCCAAAGCAATCTATAGATTCAATGCAATCACTATCAAACTACCAATGGTATTTCCCCCAGAACTAGAATAACAAATTTCACAATTTGTATGGAAGCACAAAAGACCCTGAATAGCAAAAGTAATCTTGAGAAAGAAGAATGCAGTTAGAGGAATTAACCTTCCTGACTTCAGACAATACTGCAAAGTTACAATCATCAAGGCAGTATGATACTTGCACAAAAAAGGAAATGTAGACCAATGGAACAAGATACAAAGCCCTGAGATAAACCTAGGCACCTATGGGCACCTTTGGGCACCTTATCTTTGACCAAGGAGGCAAGAATATACAATGGAGAAAAGATAGTCTCTTCAATAAGTGGGATGCTGGGAAAACTAGATCATTCTTTAATACCATACACAAAAATAAGTTTGAAATGGATTAAAGAAATGAATGTGAGATGAGATACTATAAAACTCCTAGAGGAAAACATAGGCAGAACACTCTTTGACATAAATTGCAGCAATATCTTCTATCTATCTCCCAGAATAATGGAAATAAAAACAACAATACACAAATGGGACCTATTTAAACTCAGCAGCTTTTGCACAGCAAAGGAAAGAATAAATCAAATGAAAAGACAACCCACAGAATGGGAGAAAATATTTGCAAATGATGTGATTAACAAGGGATTCATTTGAGTTCAGTTCAGTCGCTCAGTCTTGTCTGACTCTTTGTGACCCCATGAATTGCAGCACGCCAGGCCTCCCTGTCCATTCACCACTCCCGGAGTTCACTAAAACTCACGTCCATCGAGTCGGTGATGCCATCCAGCCATCTCATCCTCTGTCATCCCCTTCTCCTCCTGCCCCCAATCCTCCCAGCATCAGAGTCTTTTCCAATGAGTCAACTCTTCGCATGAGGTGGCCAAAGTATTGGAGTTTCAGCTTCAGCATCAGTCCTTCCAAAGAACACCCAGGACTGATCTCTTTTAGGATGGACTGGTTGGATCTCCTTGCAGTCCAAGGGACTCTCAAGAGTCTTCTCCAACACCACAGTTCAAAAGCATCAATTCTTCGGCACTCAGCTTTCTTCACAGTCCAACTCTCACATCCATACATGACTACTGGAAAAACCATAGCTTTGACTAGACGGACCGTTGTTGGCAAAGTAGTGTCTCTGCTTTTGAATATACTATCTATGTTGGTCATAACTTTCCTTCCAAGGGATTAGTTCCCCAAATTTACAAACAGCTCATGATGCTTTAACAGCATCAAAACAAACAGCCCAATCAGCAAATGAGCAGAAGACCTAAATAGACATATATCCAAAGAAGATATACAGGTGACCAAGAGGCACATGAAAAGATGTTCAGCATCACTAATTATTAGAGAAGTGCAAATCAAAACTACAGTGAGATATCACCTCATATCAGCTAGAATGGCTATCATCAAAAAATCTACAAACAACAAATGCTTCAGAGGTTGTGGAGAGAAGGGAACCCTCCTACACTGTTGGTGGAAATAAAAATTGATACAGCCACTATGGAAAACAGTATTGAGGTTCCTTGAGAAACTAAAGGTAGAGTTACCATATGACCCTGCAATTCCACTTCTGTATATATATCCAGAGGAAAATAAAACATGACCCAAAAGGATACATGTACTCTGGTGTTCATTGCAGCACTGTTTACAACAGTCAAGACATGGAAGTAACCATTGACAAAGGAATTGGTAAAGAAGATGTGGTATGCATATACAATGGAATATTACTCATCCATTAAAAAGAATGAAAGAATGTAATTTGCAACAACATGGTTGGACCTAGAGAGTATCATACTGAGTGAAGTTAACTCAGAGAAAGAGAAATATCTTATGATATCCCTTATATGTAGAATCTAAAAAGAAATGATATGAATGAACCTAAAAAAAAGGAAAAACCAGGAAAGACTCACAGATTGAGAGAATGAACTTATGGTTGCCAGGGGAAAGGATGGGGGGAAGGGATAGTTGGGGTGTTTGGGATGGACATGTACACACTACTATATTTAAAATGGATAACCAACAAGGACGTTCTGTATAGCACATGGAACTGTGATCAATGTTAGGTGCAGCCTGGATAGGAGGGGAGTTTGGAGGAGAATGGATACATGTATGTGTATAGCTGAATCCTTTTGCTGTTCACCTGAAACTGTTGTTTGCTCCTTGAAAGAAGGAGCTATGACCAAACTATACAGCATATTAAAACCAGAGACATTACTTTGCCAACAAAGGTCCGTCTAGTCAAGGCTATATTTTTTCCAGTAGTCATGCATGGATGTGAGAGTTGGACCATAAAGAAAGCTAAGCACTGAATAATGGATACTTCTGAACTGTGGTGTTGGAGAAGACTCTCGAGAGCCCCTTGGACTGCAAGGAGATCCAACAGTCCGTCCTAAAGGAAATCAGTCCTGAATTGGACTGATGCTGAAGCTGAGGCTCCAATACTTTGCCCATCCAATACTTTGCCCATCTAATGAGAAGCAATTATTCGTTGGATAAAAGACCCTGATGCTGAGAAAGATTGAAAGCAGCAGGAGAAGGGGACAACAAGGGATGAGATGGTTGGATGGCATTACCGACTCAATGGACATGAGTCTGAGCAAGCTCCAGGAGGTGGTGATGGACAGGGAAGCTTGGCCTGCTGCATTCCATGGGGTCGCAAAGGGTCGGAGACGACTGAGTGACTGAACTGAACTGAAACTATTGCAGCATTGGTTTTTTTTAATTTTTATTTTACTTTACAATACTGTATTGGTTTTGCCATACATTGACATGAATCCACCACGGGTGTACATGAGTTCCCAATCCTGAACCCCCCTCCCACCTCTCTCAACTATTACCTAAAAAAAAAAAAACACAAAAAA
>SJYT01074615.1:1718-17633 GCA_006410635.1 Cephalophus harveyi | reverse complement strand
AAAAAAAAAATTATTTTCTCTTGCTTGTTTTCACATACCCTGCTTTCCCATAGTCAATCACTAATTTTGCTACAGCAACTGGGAAAACAGGTTCTGTTTCTTACCTTTCCTTGAACCAAAGATTGCACTCAACTGTCACACCAGAGGTATATCTGAGAGCCATTTTGCTTACCTGTGGCTTAACCCTGGAATTGCCTGGAGCATGTAGTTCAAAAATTATTTTTAATCTATGGTAATCATATTGTTCACCTGAAACAATGTCTGCAAAATTTGAATCAAGTATTATTGTAGGTCAACTACAACTTGTAGGTCAGTTATACCTCATTTTTTAAAAAAAAAATGTGCTTGGGCAGAATCTGTGAAGGTGGTCACAGGGGATAGTGGTTATTAAAACTCACTAGATCATCTTTATTGTAAGCTTAGAGTGATAAGCATGTATGTAAATCTTGCCTCTCAAATTTTAATATTCATACAAAGCTTTCAGGAAGCATGAAAGACATTGCAGTTTGCAGGTTTGGAGTGGGGTCTATGAATTGGCATCTTTGTCAAGTTTCTTCCTTGTGATTATGCTTCTCCCAGACCTGTTTTCAGTAGCACAACCCTAGAGAATCCAGGCGCACCACATTTCAGCCCCTTCCACCAACCAGCTTATTGCAACACGCTACTATTGGTTCTACTAAAGACCACCATAACCATTTTGAAGGATCACATGTTTGACTGGTACTTTAAAGTTTACAGAAGTTTAATAAAGGCTGTAACATGTTGGTAAATCTCTACTTGGAAAACAACATGTATATAGTCATTAGCACAATGATTATTGAGCGTCTGCTGTGTGTTTACAAGTAGGCTGTGTTGCACTGGAAATCTCACAGCTATTATTTGAGTTAGTACTCATAATAGTCCCAAACCTGGGAGTTGGGCATTAGAAATCTCATAGCAATAATGAGGATGTAGATACTGGGACTCACCTTTCTGTTTCTTCTACTTCCCTCTCATTGATTTTTGTTAAATGCTCGATGTAAAAGAAGCTAACTGTAGATGACTGGAGTTATACAGAAGGGGAGAGTATATTAGAAGTTCAGAGAGTTTTTATTTTTATGTATACTTTTACTTTTTTTTGCTAATATGATAAAGTTTTAAGTTTATAAGTAAAAGGAAATTAGTTTTTCTAATTGGTTATATTTTCTATACTCCCATCAGCAACACATGGTAATTTTAATTCCTCCCCAGTCTCACTAAAATTTGATGCTAGCAATTAAGTTTTTTAAATTTAAATATTTATTAGAAACTTGAGGTATCATCTCACTATTTCCTTGTGTTCAGCATAAACAGATAAGGATATTGTGATATAAATGAACATATATTATTCAGCTTTAAAACCAGGACATCTTTCCATCTGGGACAGCATGAATGAACCTGAAGGACATCATGCCAAGTGAAATAAGCCAACAGAGAAAGAAGATACTATATTATCTCAATTATATGTGGAATATACTAAAGCCCAACACAAATCCGAGTCTTGACTGTCTTATTATTCAGCTTTAAAACCAGGACATCTTTCCATCTGGGACAGCATGAATGAACCTGAAGGACATCATGCCAAGTGAAATAAGCCAACAGAGAAAGAAGATACTATATTATCTCAATTATATGTGGAATATACTAAAGCCCAACACAAATCCGAGTCTTGACTGTCTATAATTTGCAGTGGGCATAATGGGAGATGTTGGTCACATTGTATAAAATTTGGTTATACAAGATGAATGAATTGTGGAGATCTAAGTACAGTCTAGTGAATCAGGGGGCATCATTGGCTTGTTCCTGATATTACTGGGATAGGTGATAGTTTCTTAGTGAGTTGCCTTTTTTAAGCTAACTGATTTTGAGCATTTTCTACATGTAGAACTTAAGTGTTTCATATACATCCCTTCTTTCAATTCTCAGATCTAACTACCATCTACTGAACTTGATCAAGAAGAAAATTTGCATTATTTGGTGTCGAACCATAACAGTGAAGGACAGGGGAGCCTGGAGTGCTGCAGTCCATGGGGTCACAAAGAGTTGGACATGGTTTAGTGACTGAACATGGCAGAAATAAAATTTTGAAACTCATCATACAATATATTATCAATTAAATCCAAATTATCACCCCCCAAAATGAAGATTAAAATTATCCCACTAAATATTTGAGAACTTACAAATATTTTTCTTTGTCAGCATCATCTATTTTTGAATAAGTAACAGAGTTATGAATAAATATAATGCTGAACTGTACATATAAAGACAGTGATTTTCTTGATCAGTATATGTATCCACTGGCTATATTTTAATGTTTAAAATGATGCCAGTGTTTGATAATTATATATATTTCCCTACAAATAAACAAAATATTCATACCCAAAGTTCTTTAGAATGCATATTAAAAGATAAAATTTTTGTCTAAAAATTGGGAAAGGCTTCAGGTGACTTCTAAATTGTACATTGACTTTACAAATAAATGGGGTGAGATTTAAAGAAAATGAGTCAAAAGGAAGAAAATGTGTCTTATCATTGCAACTTTTAACGGAACATCTATAGTAATTAGTAATTGTGTACTTTAAAAAAAATTCTTGGAAAAGGAGTAGGGGCAATACTTTTTCTTAGTTTAAAGAATTTCACAATATATTTCATGAAGAGCAGCGTCAGTTGCAAACCTGGTTTTGCAACTGGAGAGGAGAGTTATTTCTATGGATTTAACTTATTTATTTTTCTAAAGCATAATGCATATCTTCAAAAGAATCACAGGCAATTATGGCTGGATAGATTATACAAGGACATATGTACATTTCAGAAACTTTATATAAATGCTAGACTATCCATAGTAATATTATAGTAGCAATATTTATCCATACTGTATAATCTGAGAAGATTTATCACTCCTTTAACAATGCTTCCCATGTAATTCTATATGCCAAACAATACTGGCTAGATATTCCTCTCTGAGATGCCTCAAGAGTCTTCTAAAGCATCTCCATATTAGTAGGAGGTCAAAAGAACTTTAATTAATATTTGGTGTTTAGGAAGTTTGTCAGCAAGTTTATAAACACTTGGTCAAACAACATCACAGGTCACTTTGAGACCTATTTCTTAGGCAAAGTGAGAAGAGATCTCAAAACAAATATAGATCACTTAAAGGCAAGGAAGTTCACATAATCTGTTATCAAAAGCAGCATTCTAAGTAAACTTGTTCTGTTAACAAAGAGGAATCAAATCTAGCCTTGCATCAGTCCACTTTTAATAACAAAATCCATTTACACAAATTTAATTTAATTTCATCCAGACTCTGCATAAAACTCCTTTTTTACTCAATATATATATCCTACTTTCCTACTGTACTCTGAATGCTTTTTAAAAATTATTTTTGTAGCTTTAATTAGCTTTGATTATTTATTAGACTCCTCAGCTCTTACACACCTTAATTTTTAGTGAAAAGCAAGAGGCAAGTAATTGTGAACTGTTTGCCATACAAGCGCTTTCTGACTGAAAACTTATGCTTTAGTTAAAAATTTTCCTCTTCTAAGAAAGCAAAGGTAGTAAACTTAGGTCTGCCCAGCAGTCAATGTTTTATCCTATTTGAAATGAACCAGGTAGTCAATGAGTTCTTGCCACTTAATTTAGTTCAATTTCAAGTTACCAAAATCTGGACAGACTATTTTAGACAGGCAAAGTTTCATTATATCAAGTTATTTTCCTTGCTGACAAATTTGCAACAGTCATAAGCTCTTATTTGACCTCTAATAAATGTAAGTGCAATGGAAGTGTTAAAGTTAACAAACCAGAAAGTTTAAACTATACCACACATCAATTCAGTATTGACTGTTTCTCAGATCATGAGGATCAAAAATTCATTTGGCTGATTTCCTAAACATTAGGAAGTATTTAATTCATAAGCACTTACTTTTGAATCAGTTGAATAGAATTCATTTACAAGTCAACTCAGCAGTATTATAAGTGAAAATGATTCAGTTCTGGAGAATGAAACTCAAGGGGCTGCATTCAAGAAACAAATTTGAGTTTCCCATAGCTGGCACACTTACACCCAAGATAAATGCCATCATACACACAAAGAACAACATCTAATTCCTGCAGGACAAAAACAAAAGGGTGAAATTCAACAATTTCTTCAAATGTTTCAAGCAAACACCCTTCTTTTTAAGAACAAACAATATGCAAATAGAAAAATAAGTAATCACGACAGCACGTGTTGTGGAATTCACCTGGCAAACACAAAACTAAACCAAAAAAAAAAAAGGAATCTGAAAAATGATACAAAAGAACTTATGTACAAAACAGAAATAGACTCACAGACATAGAAAACGAACTCATGGGGCTTCCCTGGTGGTCCAGTGGTTAAGAATCTGCCTTCTGATGCAGGGGACAGAGGTTCAATCCCTGGTCAGGGAACCAATATCCCATATGCTGTGGGGTAACTGATCCCATGAGCCACAATGAGGATGCATCACAGCCAAAATAAACAGCAACAACAATAAGAAAAACCTACGGTTACCAAAGGGGAAAGGGGGATAGGGATAAAGTAGCAGTTTGGGATTAAAATATACACACTGCTATATATAAAATAGGTAATTCATGTAATATGAATAATGAATATAACAGCTATATTCAATGTCTTGTAATAATCTTGTAATAATATACATATTATCTGATATATATAATATTTATAAATATATAATATCTACAAATACATAAATATATGTAACTGAATCCCTAGGCTGGTGGTCACCTGAAGCTAACACAATATTGTAAATTAACTACATTTATTACAATAAAAAAATTTAAAAATAAATAAAAATGAAAGTTGAACCCGAGATTCCAGAAATACAAGCCGCTCTGCTCTGAGAAGGGCCATGACGGTGACACAGATGCATGTCACTGCAGCCATTCAAACTGCAAACTGGGAAATTTGTTGGATTGCCAGAGCTGTCTTTATTCTACCACCTCAAGATTGTTAAAATTTAAAAATAAATAAAAATGAAAGTTGAACCCGAGATTCCAGAAATACAAGCCGCTCTGCTCTGAGAAGGGCCATGACGGTGACACAGATGCATGTCACTGCAGCCATTCAAACTGCAAACTGGGAAATTTGTTGGATTGCCAGAGCTGTCTTTATTCTACCACCTCAAGATTGTTTATTCAGCTCTTTGAGTTCTTGCTGGATGTCAGCAAAGATTTGGCCCCCTCAGTAACTAAGGGCTATGTAATCAACTGAGGGAGCTATATAATCAACCCATTTCACAGATGAAGAAAGCCAAGTCCAGAGAAGTAGTCACTTGGTCAGGGTTTCTGAGACAGAAAGAGTTTAGATACGGGATATATTAATCTACAACCTGTACTTTCAGAATCTTGCACCAACCACCATGCCCTCTGGCCTTAGGAATAACCAGAAATAGTCTTATAATCATCTGAATGGATTTTCAAGTTGAGCATAGCTTATATACCAAAAAGACTGGAAATCACATGGGCATTGCGTCATGAACCAGCACACATAGGAAACAGAACATTACCAACAGTCTGGGCATCCCCTGATGCACTGATTCCAGCTTACAGTTCTCTCTTAACCAAGGGAAGCCAATTTTCTAACTTTGGAATTAATTTTACTTGTTGTTGAAATTGATTTAAGCGGGACAATACATAATGCTCTCCTTTAAGTCTGTCTTCTTTCTTTATACTTATATCCCCTGATGCACTGATTCCAGCTTACAGTTCTCTCTTAACCAAGGGAAGCCAATTTTCTAACTTTGGAATTAATTTTACTTGTTGTTGAAATTGATTTAAGCGGGACAATACATAATGCTCTCCTTTAAGTCTGTCTTCTTTCTTTATACTTATTAAAATCATACCTGCTCTTCAAAGCGGCTGTAGCTCAGTTTAGTTATGAATAATATTCTATTCAAAAATACACACCATAGGAAAAAAATAAGTCAAAATGGATCAAAGAGCTAAATGTGACACATAGAGGTATAAAACTCCTAGAAGGAAACACAGCAGGAAATCTTCATGACATTGCATTTGGCAAGGACTTCCTAGATATGAAAACATAAACACAAGAAACAGAAATAAAAATAGGCAACACGGACTGTTTCAAAGCTAAAACTTCTGAGCATCAGAGCACACAATAGACAGAGTGAAAAAGAAACAACCTATGGAATCAGAGAAGATACTTGCCCATCATATATCTTGTTGAGAACTGAAAGACATGAAGAGCTGCTACCAGGGATCCTGCTCCTCAACATGCGGCCAGCTGACGTGGGACCCACAGGGCCCTGCTGTCAGTTGTCCCAGACCTGTCCACCAGTGGTCAGCAGGCTGGAGGCTGGGTCCATGCTGTCCCTGGAGGACTCGGCTGGGGAAGGAGGGGAAGAAGGTGTCAAACATTTAAAATTTTTTTGCAAAATGTGATTTGTACAGGCAGGTTGTGTACAGATTTCAATAAACAGCATCCTGCATGTGAGTTATTGTGGGGTGGGGCCTGCATCCCTTCCCAGCCCTGGAGGACCGAAAACATGTTTCATGCTCTCCTTCAGGAGGTGGTTGCCCTAAGTCTCCTCCCAGAAGCCTCTCTCATTGCCTCCCTCCCAGATCCTTTGCCCGCACCTTCGCCCATCCATCTGAGAACCTTGAGCCCACCCAGCCCTGAGCAGGTGGCTCCCTACTGAGCTTTGTCAACATCCACCCAGGACCAGACACTGAGCTGGGTTTTGCAGATGCTTCCTGTAAAGTGACAGGTACTGACAGAAGCACCTGTGAGAATGTGGAGCTTATGAAATGATATGTAGTATGTTTTTACACAGAAGGAAATAACAGCAAAAGAGAGAAATATGATTCATAAAAAATGATCATGAAACAAAAGGGGGAAATAGAATTAATCAGAGTTTAAAACTTAATAAACATGTTAAGAGCAGTGTAGACATATAAAGCAGAAGACCTTGAAAGAGGCATGTATGCATCTTGCAGAATGAGTCTCTGTAGATGTTGTTTGCATAACATGTGTCTAAATTATCAAAAATAGGGAAGAAACTGCATGGAAGGACAAGCAGGGATAGCCTAGAAGCAAAGACCTTTCAGAACCTATTTTAAGTTTGTGACAACACCCTTGAGTTTGAATTCTTGAAACGTAATAGAGAAGGAAGTGGGAAACAGCCTTGGGTCGATAGGGCTTTGAGGCTGAGTCAAAACTTATGGGACCTAACGCATAGACTTATATAGTTTGGGGTGGTGCTTTTAAGAAAAAGTACCCAGAGTTTTGTGTGGGATCTAAGAAGGGGCTGAACAAGTGAGGGTCTTGTGGTTTCAGCCTCTGTAGCTTCCCAGGAAACATGCCTCTGGCGATGAGTTAAACCCAGGGTTTTAGTGAAAAAAACCTTTCCTGAGTATCTCCTCTGTCCTAGTAGACTGTTTGTACCTTGACCTGGTCACCTCTCCCTTAAATGGTACACTGGCTCCAATGGCCTGTGTGACCTTAACCCAGTCACCTCTCCTCTCTGGATTACCACCCTCCCCACAATGGTGCATTTAAAAGCCCTGTTCATGTGCACGAAAAAGATGGTAACAGCACTGAGGACTTCCTTTCCAAGGTAAGATGAAAGGTGAGAGGTTGTTTGGAGGTTGTACCATATTTCCATGCTGTTGTGACTCATGTTCCCATTAAGCTTTATGCTTGTTACCTGACCAATGTGTCTCTTATATTTGTTTCAAAGCTCACTCAGTATCATGCAAAGATGCCAGTAACATGAGATACTGAGGACTTCCTTTCCAAGGTAAGATGAAAGGTGAGAGGTTGTTTGGAGGTTGTACCATATTTCCATGCTGTTGTGACTCATGTTCCCATTAAGCTTTATGCTTGTTACCTGACCAATGTGTCTCTTATATTTGTTTCAAAGCTCACTCAGTATCATGCAAAGATGCCAGTAACATGAGAAAACCTTTCATTTGATGGGAGCATCCTCCTGCCTATTGGCTAAGTCCCCCCCATCCCCACCTGATCCTCACTATTCTGGGCTGGACTGTGTGTGCCCGTGCATCCATAGGCACATATGGGGGGAGCAAGCAAACTCTTAGGGCTTCTCTTTCTGTGGACCTCTTCCCTCCTGAATTAGCACTGAACACACAGACATACAAAAGTCTCAGTGCCCAAGTGCCCAGGAAAAATGGCCACTGATGTCCACTACCTCATCCAGGGCAGTGGAGCATCCTGGGATCTAAAGTGCCTTGCTTTGATGGCTTGGTGCTAGCTCCATTGTGACCCACCCCATCAAAATCAAGTCAGTTTCAGGTCCAGCTTGACCCAGGGCCTCAAATTATGACATTGGGAGTTACCTTAGCTCTGCTTCCCATGTTGGCCTTGCTCTTTGGTCGGTTAGCTGAGGTAATGGCCCTGAAAACCTCCCAGAGGGGAGAGAACGTCTCATTCACAATAGCTGTGTTGCACAGCCACAGAAGCTCTCTGGCACAGCTTTCTTGGGACCAGGTCACATGTCTACCCTCAAACAGGTTACTGAAATCAAAGGAGATAAAATCTGTTCATTGCCCAGATCTAGGTTATATGCTCAATTTTTGATTCTGATATTATAGAGAGTTAACTTTCCCCAAACCACATGAGTAGGAAAGGCTGATGGTGGGGGTTCTTCACAGAAAAAAAGATGGAGAGACAGAGATCAGGCAAGAAAAGTAGTTGCAGATGATCACTACCTTACCCAGGACAGTGGAGCATTCTAGAATCTAAAGGATAAGTTCACCCCACACCAAACGGCAAGCCCAATCAAAGCCCTAAGTGCCACACATAAGTCAAGGGCCTTGGAGTCTGCAGTTGAGAGCCAAATGGAGACAAGGCCTGAGGCAAGAAGAGCAGAAACAAGCACAGGCTATGCTGCCAGGGCTGCTGGCCTGGGAGGCTGAGGTCTGGCCAGAGACACAGCTGCCCAGGGGCTGTGTTAGCATGGAGTCGAGACTCTCACATGAAAGAGCAGGCAGGATGAGGGCCTCTGGGGGACTCTTCCATGGAGCTCGTTAGATAGAAATGAAGCATCTCAGGCCTCACTCCAGAATATCCTGCATTGGAGCCTGAATTTTCATCAGATTCCCAGATGATTCATATGCAATGCTCATCTTGAAGACATTCTTGTTTCATGGCCTTCACGTTCAGGGGTTGTGGGACTTATGTCAGGTTTTTAGTCAAACGTTCTTGAGTGTAGTGTGTCCATTTTAATGGAGGAGCCTTAAGCATATTCATGCTCCATCATGGAGCCAATATTTCTACTTCTGAGATATTACTGAACAAAATCACCAGAGTCAGAAAAAGGAATGTTATGCATGGAGATGCTCATCGCACTATTTTATAATCAGAAACTATTGCCTATCCACAAATATGAAAGAATGAAGTAAGTTATGGCACCTTATATAAAACTAATACGCTACTGTTTGAAATATTGTTTTAGAAGAAATCTATAGTGAATGCACAGGGAATGTAGTGATAAACAAGATAGACCCAGTGCCTACACTCTTGAACCTGACATTCAGTAGGGGAAGACAGACAGTAAGCTAGTGGACAAATGAGATATTTCAGATTGTGACAAGTGCATAGAAGGAAGGAGGGGGTAATGTGGCAGAGAAACATGAGTGGATTATGGAGGGTTACTTAGATAGGGAAACAGTGAAAGCCTGTTTCAGGAACTAGAATTTAAAATTAAGTCCAAAAGTTGAGAGGGAGTCAGCCAAATGAAGAGTCAGGCAAGATTTTCGAGGTAAAAGGAACAAGAATTAACAAGATGCTGGGATTAAGAAGCTTGGCTAGTAGAGGGAAATAATGGAAGGTGTGTGGCTGGAGTGGGATAAGCCAGAAGAAGCTTGAAGCTGAGAAGCTGAGCAGTGAGTGAGACCAGACCCCTCAGGCCCCTGGACTGTGAGTAAAGTTGGATTTTGTTCAAAGGGCTGAGTGTTACAAGAGTACATGGAGAGGGGGAGAGATATCAATAAGATGGCAAAATAGGAGGTCCCAGCCCCTATTCCTCCACAGAAACACTGATTTGACAACCATCCACAGACAAAAATATCTTTGTGAGAGCTCTGGAGTCCAGTTGAGAGGTTCCAGCACTCCATGAACCACAAAATGTAAGGCCAGCCACACTGAGAGGGTAGAAAGAGCAATGTCAATTTGCTTGTATCACCCCTCCCTGAGGCTGACAAAATTCGGAGCCCAAGAGATTCCCCAGCCCACAACTTCTCCCACAGGATAAAGACAGAAAAGATGAGTTTGACTCCCCCGTTTTTTTAGGGCAATGTCTAAAATCTCTACTTATCTTGATGCACCCAGAACACTGAAGAAACCACCATTGCTGGATTATCTGGGAGCAACAAAGAACAAAGAAAAGGGTAGAGGTTCATAACAACCAACATATCCACCCCAGAGCCACAAATCCCCAACGATGGTGCCTGAAACACCCCCACTGATGGCATATGGACCTCAGCAGTCACTGAAGACCTCAACAACGAACTTGACTCTGTAGGACTTGGAGAAGGTGCACAACTCTGAGACTGCTCTTCAGAAGGGTGGGGTAGAGTGGGATTGAGCTCATTGTCCTTGCAACTCAGTGTACTGTCCTGTGAAGAAGGGGCATGTGACTCGTGACAATCAGCATGGTTCTGTGGGTAAGAAAAGGCACAAAATTCTAAAACATGTCTTCAGAAGGGAGGGATGAAAGTAGTGCTTGTACCCAGTGTCATGACTCAGCAGGGCATGACCTAGAAAAAGGATTAGGCAGCTCTCAGTACCTTACACAGCTCTGTGGGTTCAGGAGAAGGCACACAATCCAAAGACTAGCCTCCTAAGGAAGGATGAGAGGAATTCAGTGGGCACATCTATATGAAAAGTTTGATAGATTCCCATTATCTCTATCCAGGTGAAAGCCTTTTCAGTCCCAAGCCAGAATGTAAGGACTAAAAGAAGTGACTCCTTCTTCAAGTGTGCAGACATCAGTATAGGATAAAATAATCACAAAGAATTAGGAAAACATATCATCAAAGGAACAAAGCAAAGTTCCAGTTACTTACCCCAAAGAAATGGTGATCTATGAATTGTCTGACAAAGAATTCAAAATAATCACCTTAAAGAAGCTCAGTGAGCTATAAAACAATGCAGACAGACAACTAGTAAATCTGAAAAAGCAATACTGATCACAATAAGAAGTTCAACAAAGACATATAAACCATAAAAAAGAACCAAAGTATAAATTCTGGAGCAAAGAATACAACCATTGCTCTGAAAAATTCAATAGAGAACTTCAATAGGAGACTTCAGCAGGCAGAAGAAAGAATAAATGAACCAAAGACAGGCTATTTGAAATAGTGTACTTGGAGATGCAAAGGTTAAAAGGAATGAAAAAGTGCATAAAGCCTACAGGACTCACAGGACCCAGTCAAGAACACAATATAACACAAGGGGAGCTCTGGGAGGAGAATAAAAAGAAGAAAGTTTATAAAGAAATAACAGCTAAGACTTCCTTAGTGGTTCAGTGGTTAAAATATACCTGCCAATGCAGTGAACATGGTTTGACCCCTGGTCCAGGGAGATTCCACATGCCATAGGGCAGCTAAGCCCATGTGCCACAGCTACTGAGCCTGTGCTCTAGAGCCTGAGGGCGGCAGTCACTGAAGCCTGCTCATCCTAGAGCCTGTGCTCCACAAGAAGAGAAGCCACCACAGTGAGAAACGTGCACACGACAACTAGAGACAGCCCCCACTCTTCACAGCTAGAGAAAGCCCACATGCAGCAATGAAGATCCAGCACAAAAAAAAAAAAAAAAAAAGTTAAATAAAGAAATAACAGCTAATATTTTCCCTAATCTGGGGAAGGAGAAGAACATCTAAATTCATAAAACCCAAAAGACTCCAAAAAGGTTGAACCTAGAAAAGGTCTATGCTGCTGCTGCTGCTGCTGCTAAGTCGCTTCAGTCGTGTCCGACTCTGTGCGACCCCATAGACAGGAGCCCAACAGGCTCCCTCGTCCCTGGGATTCTCCAGGCAAGAACACTGGAGTGGGTTGCCATTTCCTTCTCCATTGTGTGAAAGCGAAAAGTGTAAGTGAAGTCGCTCAGTCGCATCCGACTTCTAGCGACCCCATGGACTACAGCCTACCAGGCTCCTCCATCCATGGGATTTTCTAGGCAAGAGTACTGGAGTGGCTTGCCATTGCCTTCTCCTGGTCTATGCTGAGACACATTAAAAAGAAAGTATCAAAAGTTAAAGAGAGAATCCTGAAAATTCAGCAAAGGAAAAAAAAAAAAAGACTCCACATAAAATGAAACTCCATTAAGATCATCCACAGAATTTTTAGCAGAAATCTTGAAGGCTAAGAGAGACTACAGTGATCTTTTCAAAATGCTGAAAGAAAAAGATGTGCCAACCAAGAATACTATGCCTGGCAAAACTGCCCTTTAAAAAATGAAGGCAAGGTAGAGCTTCCAAGAAAAACAAAAACTGAGAGGGAGTTTGTTACCACTATACCTGCCTTACAAGAAGTGTTAAAGGGAGTTTGCCATGTTGAAACCAGATGACATTAAACAACCACATAAAACCATAATAAAGTATCAATTTTACTCATGCATAAACATAAATAAAGAAAGAAAAATACAATACTGTCATGCTGGTGCACAAATCACTTTTAACCCTACTTGAAAAATTAAGACAAAAGTATTAAGAATAACTATATATACAATAATCAATCCATAACTGCCTTAAATTTAAATGGATTGAACTCATTAATCAAAAGACACTGAGTAACTTAAAGAATATAACAACAAACTACCAATATAGCCTCTGTACAAAAGATGTGCTATAGCTTTAAGAACACTCAAAGTTTGGAAGTTAAGGAATAGAAAAAGATATTCCATACAAATGTTAACCAAAAGAAAGCAGGGGTGGCTATACCTATGAGACAAAATCGAGTTTGAATCGAAGGCTGCTACACAAGAGAAAGAAGATCACTGTGTGCATGTCAAGTCACTTCAGTTTTATCTGACTCTGTGACCCTATGGGCTGCAGCTCACCAGGCTCCTCTGTCCATGGAATTTTCCAGGCAAGAATACTGGAGTAGGTTGCCACCCTCCTCCAGGGGATCTTCCCAAACCAGGGATTGAACCCTTGTTTCTTGCATCTCCTGCATTGGCAGGTGGGTTCTTTACCACTAGTGCCACCTGGGAAACCCAAATGATGATTATACAATGGTAAAAGGATTTATTCAAGAGGATGATGAAACAATTATCTATGTACCCATTCCATTCTTGGGTATCTAAAAAATGCAAAAACATTACTTCAGAGAGATACATGCACTTCAATGTTCACAGCAGCATTATTTGTTTGGAAGTTTAATCTTTTTAAAAATTAATTCATTTTTTAAATGAAGGATAATTGCTTTACAGAATTTTGTTGTTTTCTGTCAAACTTCAACACGAATCAGCCATAAGTATACATATATCCCTTCCCTGTTGAACCTCCCTCCCATCTCCCTCCCCATCCCACCCCTCTAGGTTGATACAGAGCCCCTGTTTGAGCTTTCTGAGCCATATAGCAAATTGCCATTGGCTATCTATTTTACATATGCTAGTGTAAGCTTCCATGTTACTCTTTCCATATATCTCGCCCTCTCTTCCCCTCTCCCCATGCCCGTAAGTCTATTCCCTATGTCTGTTTCTCCACTGCTGCCTTGTAAATAAATTCTTTAGTTCCATTTTTCTAGATTCCAAATATATGTGTTAAGTAAGTGTCAAGTTGCTCAGTTGTGTTCGACTCTTTGCAACCCCATAGACTGTAGCCTACCAGGCTCCTCCATCCATGGGATTCTTTAGGCAAGAATACTGGAGTGGGCTGCCATTTCCTACTCCAGGGGATCTTCCCTACCCAGGGATTGAACCCAGGTCTCCTGCATTGAAGGCAGACGTTTTACTCTCTGAGCCACCAGGGAAGCCCATTATATGTTAGAATATGATCTTTCTCTTTCTCTTTCTAACTTACTTCACTCTGTGTAATAGGTTCTAGGGTCATCCACCTCATTAGAACTGACTCAAATGTGTTCCTTTTTATGGCTGAGTAATATTCTATTGTGTGTGTGTACCACAACTTCTTTATCCATTTGTCTACCAGTGGACATCTAGGTTGCTTCCGTGTTCTAGCTATTGTAAATAGTGTGGCAAACAACAATGGGATACACATGTCTCTTTCAATTTTGGTTTTCCATGGGGTACATGCCTAGCAGTGGGATTGCTGGGTCATAGGATGGTTTTATTCCTAGTTTTTAAAGGAATCTCCATACCGTCTTCCATAGTGGCTGTATCAATTTACATTCCCGCCAACAGTGCAAGAGCGTTCCCTTTTCTCCACATCTTCTCCAGCATTTATTGTCTGTAGACTTTTTGATGATGGTCACTTTGACCAGCATGACGTGATATCTCACTGTAGTTTTGATCTACATTTCTCCAATAATGAGCCTTGCTGAGCATCTTTTCATGTGTCTAATAGCCATTTGCATGTCTTCTTTGGAGAAATGTTTGTTTAGAACTTTTCCCCATTTTTGATTGGGTTGTTTGTTTTTCTGGTATTGAGTTGTATGAGCTGCTTATATATTTTGGAAATTAATCCTTTGTCAGTTGTTTCAGTTGCTATTGTTCTCTCCCATTCTGAGAGCTATCTTTTCACCTTGCTTATAGTTTCCTTTGCTGTGCAAAAGATTTTACTTTTCCCCATTTTTGATTGGGTTGTTTGTTTTTCTGGTATTGAGTTGTATGAGCTGCTTATATATTTTGGAAATTAATCCTTTGTCAGTTGTTTCAGTTGCTATTGTTCTCTCCCATTCTGAGAGCTATCTTTTCACCTTGCTTATAGTTTCCTTTGCTGTGCAAAAGATTTTATTTATTTTCTTCTTTTTTAATATAAATTTATTTATTTTAATTGGAAGCTAATTACTTTACAATATTATATTGGTTTTGCCATACATTGACATGAATTCGCCATGGGTATACATGTGTTCCCCATCCTGAACCCCCCTACCACCTCCCTCCCTATACCATCCCTCTGGGTCATCCCAGTGCACCAGCCCTGAGAACCTTGTATCATGCATCAAACATGGACTGGCCCTTTGTTTCACATATGATAATATACATGTGTCAATGCCATTCTCCCAAATCATCCCACCCTCGCCCTCTCTAACAGAGTCCAAAAGACTTGTATACATCTGTGTCTCTTTTGCTGTCTTGGGTTATCATTATTATCTTTCTAAATTCCATATATATGTGCTAGTATACTGTATTGGTGTTTTTCTTTCTGGCTTACTTCACTCTGTGTAATAGGCTCCAGTTTCATTCACCTCATTAGAATGGATTCAGATGTATTCCTCTTAATGGCTGAGTAATACTCCATTGTGTATATGTACCACTGCTTTCTTATCCATTCATCTGCTGATGGACATCTATGTCCATCTTGATTCCATGTCCTGCCTATTATAAACAGTGCTGCAATGAACATTGGGGTACACGTGTCTCTTTCAATCCTGGTTTCCTCGGTGTGTATGCCCAGCAGTGGGATTGCTGGGTCATAAGGCAGTTCTATTTCCAGTTTTTTAAGGAATCTCCACACTGTTCTCCATAGTGGCTGTACTAGTTTGCATTCCCACCAACAGTGTAAGAGGGTTCCCTTTTCTCCACACCCTCTCCAGCATTTATTGCTTGTAGACTTTTGGATCGCAGCCATTCTGACTGGCCTGAAATGGTACCACATTGTGGTTTTGATTTGCATTTCTCTCATAATGAGTGATGTTGAGCATCTTTTCATGTGTTTGTTAGCCATCTGTATGTCTTCTTTGGAGAAATGTCT
>SJYT01074602.1:157245-169771 GCA_006410635.1 Cephalophus harveyi | reverse complement strand
GCAATTGTGCGATAGTTTGAGCATTCTTTGGCATTGCCTTTCTTTGGGATTGGAATGAAAACTGACCTTTTCCAGTCCTGTGGCCACTGCTGAGTTTTCCAAATTTGCTGGCATATTGAGTGGAGCACTTTCACAGCATCATCTTTCAGGATTTGAAATAGCTCCACTGGAATTCCATCACCTCCACTAGCTTTGTTCGTAGTGATGCTTCCTAAGGCCCACTTGACTTCACATTCCAGGATGTCTGGCTCTAGGTGAGTGATCACACCATCGTGATTATCCGAGTCATGAAGATCTTTTTTGTACAGTTCTTCTGTGTATTCTTGCCACCTCTTCTTAATATCTTCTGCTTCTGTTAGGTCCATACCATTTCTGTCCTTTATTGTGCCCATCTTTGCATGAAATGTTCCCTTGGTATCTCTAATTTTCTTGAAGAGATGTCTAGTCTTTCCCATTCTAGACATTATCTTTGTTATATTGATCAATTAACAAAATGGTCCTCTGCTCTGAAGAGAGACACTATCTTTATCATCCAAGACTGTTCACTATGTAAACATTCTTGAAAAGATAGTTTATAACAAGGCAGTCAGCACCTCTGCTCACAAGGTATACAGATATACACAGGAGACCCATGGAGAATAGTTCTCCAATAGTAGTGGTGAGGTAGTGCTGGTGGGGAGATTAAATTAACTGAGTTGATAATTATTAAAACTGGGTGATGGCTATATTGAGGTACAGTCTAATTTTGTATTTTTTGAAAATTTCATAAACAGCAAGATAAAAAAAATAGCAACGACTGTAAGTAAAGTGCTTTTCTACATAAATCACGATTGGAAAGACTGAGAGAAACTCTGTTAACTCTTCACTGTCTTACAGCTCTATTTCCCTGAGCCTGTGTCTGAGGTCTGTTCATTATATGTTCTTGGACACTAAATACATTATTGGTTTGCTAGAGTCATGACAAGTTGAATAGGATTAACTCAAATCTTGACAGATTAAACAACCACCAACTGTGAAAGTTAAGACTATTGGGAAATGGTAGAAAATTATGTCTCAGGTTGTAATTTTCTGGGAGCACAACATACATATCACGTATTATGCATGCTTATACACATCACAGTATATACATTTAACATGGACATATATATCTCACATATATATCAGTGAGATGGGGGCAAAGGAGACTTCATTTTTCTGTAAGGCCTTTTATTCACATGAATAGTAATCAGACTGTCAAAAAGCAAATCTTGAAAATAATGCCAAAGGAAGTATTTTTAGCAAATAAATGTTTTAAAATATACATATATACTTTAATAAAATATAAGTGCATTCCAATTCTAAAAACAGAGATGTCTAGACTAAAAAGTGAATGTCTTATTCCCCACAGACCAAGCACCACCCCCTCGCCAATTTTCCATTTGCCTCCAGAGAGGTAATTACTGTTAACAGTTTGGTGTGTATTCTTCCAGGAGAGTGTCTATAAATTTACATATATTCATATGTAAAAGTACAAATATAGTTTTAAAAAACATAAATGGGATTATACTGTGCATACTTTTATATACCCTGGTTTTCTCACTTAACAATTTCTTGGATATATTTCAATTTGAGTATATATAAAACTTTTCGGATTCAGCACTGTTACATAGCATTCCTTAGAATGGATGTATCATATTTGAAATATCCAATCTAAGCTCATCTGTCACTGCTGCTAAGAATTTTTCATTGTTATCATGAATGCATATCATCATTGCTTTCTGTACCAAGTAAGGTCCATGGACCAGTTCCTGCCTCCTGGATTTAAAATCTAAGACAGCTTCACCACAGACATGTATTTAGAAAACATTCTGTGTAAACTCAAGAGTTTTGAGACTATTTTTTTTTTAAGTATGAGGCTTATTTTGAATTCTCTTTAAAATTGAGAAGGAAGGTAGCTTAATGAGGAGTAGGATATTTACATAGTCTCACAGTAGCTCCTCACTGATTGCTTATAAAGTTACAAAAGAAAAATCTGTACAGTGAAGAAACCAAATGACAAAGAATCTGCCTGCCAGTGCAGGAAATGCAGGATATACAGGTTCGATCCCTGGGTCGGGAAGATCCCCTGGAGAAGGAAATGGCAAACCAGTCCAGTATTCTTGCCTGGAAAATCCTGTGGACAGAAGAGCCTGGCGGGCTACAGTCCACAGGGTTACAAAGTGTCAGACACAACTAAGCAACTGAGCAAAGGCTTAACTGGCATGATGTGCTTCCAGATATGATACCTGAGAAAGACACATCACTCATGTTGTATTCCAGCTAGATATGTGTCACTTAAATCAAATCAAGAGAAATCATTAGATAAACCCGTATCAAGGGATATTCTATAAAAGAATTGGCTCATACTCTTTAAAAATAATGAATGAAATAAAAATATTGATGAAAGAATAAAAAAAGGCTTAAGAACTGTCCCAGATTGAAGGAGACTAAATATACATGCCACCTAAATGCAACATGTAATCCTGGACTGGATACTGCACTAGGAAAAAATGCTATAAAGTATGTTGTTGGAAGAATCAATAAAATTGGAACACAGACTATAGATTAGATAAAAATACTGCATCAGTGCTAAATTTTCTAATTTCAACAACTGTGTTATGGTTATGTAAGGTTATATGTTGAGAGCATGTTAGAATATTTAGGAAATCCAAACTGAAGGATTAAGGGGTAAATAAGCATGCTACCTGCAAAAGGTTTAGAAAAAAACAGTATGTGTTTTGCTTGTGTGTGTGTGTGTGGAGAGAGAATATGATAAGCAAATGTGACAGTGCACTAAAAGTAGCAATGGGTACATAGAAGTTCTTTTTACTAATTTTGAAACTTTTCTCTAAATTTTCAATTATTTCAAACTAAAATTGAAGGACATGTCTTGGTTTCAAGAGTGTGCAGAAACCTGGAGTGAGTAAGTCAGGTGTTCAGGTGATGGTCATGTTGCTTGTTCAACTTCTTGCCTGCCTAGAGGGAGTTCTGGTTGTAAGACATTAAGGAATGGTTCTTTTTCAATAAGTTTTTCAGAGATATTTCATCTATCGCACAATTAGAAACTGCCAAACAGTTCAGTTTCAGAAATAAAAATAGCTGAATAGTTGTTAATTTTAAGAGGCAGGAGAGGAACTTGTATTTTAAAGGACAAGCTGTTTTTTTAATAAAACAAATGTCTTGCATCAGCCTGGGACAGTTCTTCACCTGAGGCATTTCACTAAGCTGTGCCTATGCAGATAAACTTGCTCTCACTTTTAATCCTTTACTTTTTGTAATACTGGTTCAGTTAGTGAGCAGTGGGTCATGACTTTAAGTTTAGAGATGCACAAAAACATAGAAATTATTTTAAGAGATCAATAATCCCTCTTGCTTATCTGTTTCTGTATTGCTCCAAGGAACTGACAGTGGCAATTATTTTTAACAACTTTATTGAGATATAATTCACATATATACATTTTACCCATTTAAAATAGAAAATTTAATGGTTTTTAATATGTTCACAGAATACAACCACCACCACAATCTAATTTCAGAATGTTTTCATTACCCCAAAAAGAAACTCAGTGCCTGTTAGCAGTCACTCCCCATTCCCTCCTCCCCTCCTCAGCCCCTGGCAACCACTAATCTATTTTCTGTGTGTATCGATTTGCTTATTCTGGACATTCTATATAAATGGAGTCATACAATATGTGGTCTTTTGTATCTGGCTTCTTTCACTTAGCATAACACTTGCAAAGTTTATCCATTCTGTAGCATGTATCAGTACTTCATTTCTTTTTATTACTGAACAATATTCCATAATATGGATATACCATCCATATTCCATCATCTGTTTATCTATGCATCATTTGTCTATTCATGGACATTAGAGTTGTTTCTACTTTTTAGCAATTAGTAGTATTGCTGCTATGAACATTTGTGTGGATGTATTTTTTAATTTCTCTTGCATTTATATCTAGGAGTGAAATTGCTGTGTCACGTGGTAAACTCTGTGTTTAACCTTTCAAGGGACTACCATATTGTTTTCTAGAAAGTGGCTGCACCATTTTATATTCCTACCAGTAACATATGAGAGTTCTAATTTCTTCACTTGTTATTGTCTGTCTTTTTGATTATTACTGTCCCAATGGGTATTAAGTGGAATCTCATTGTAATTTGGATTTGCATTTTCCTAGTGACTAATGATGCTGAATGCATTTTCATGTGCTTATCAGTCATTTTTGTATCTTCTTTGGAGAAATGTCTGTTTGGATCCTTTGCCAGTTTTAAAATTGGGCTGTTTATCTTTTTATAAATGAGTTGTAAGGCTTCTTTGTATATTCCAAATACAAGTTCCTCATTGGATATATAATTGGAAATATCATTTGGCTGCTTTTTTTTTCACTTAAAAATATCTTGGATATATTTCAATTTCAGTGTGTATGAGCAAGTCTCAGTTTTAAAAAACTGCTGAGTAGCATTTAATATTTGAAATATCCATTAATATTTGCCACCTGAATGAGTCTTCTGCTTGTTTATTCTAAAAGGACATATTCTGAATCACATTCTTCTCTCTCTCTTCCACATTTTAGGGGTATTAGTCAAATCCATCCTGCTAGATTTATGCTAAGGTTGAGGAACATGGATTCTGCATCTTTTTGGATGTGCATGTGGTTTTCTCACCGCAGCACTTAGCATATTCCACTCTGCTAGTTGGTATGTTGAGAGTAGATTATTCCCACTGACTTAATGTAAATTCTCAAAGGGGAAGACTTTTCCTCTTTGAGTCTTATTTACAATGCTACCAAATACAAAATCTTAGTGTTGGAAGGGATCCCATGGGTCCTTTAGTTCAGTGGAAATCAAAATGTAGTTCACAGACTGATGCCAGACCACAGTCTCTTACTGGACCATAATGATTGAGTACAGAAATGGAAAGTGTTCAGAAACTTTTATTGTATTCAGTATTGCTGTGAAAGCCAAGCACATGATATTGTATTACACAAAAATATGAGACCACAGTTGATAGGAAATTTTAAAATGTCCTTCATCAAAGACAGTTGAGAAATACTCCTGTAGTCTAATCTTTCACCCACAGCAAAAATCCCTTCTATAGCTAATCAACTAGAATTTACTTAGTCAGTTTAGTTTATTAATTCAAGGAAAATTTATTCAGCCTCTACATGTAGTAAACTGGTTAAGCCTACAGATTAATATCCTGATTTTTTGCTTACTAAGTGTGTGAACTTGAGGAGGGTTCTTAATCTCTCTGAGTCTTAGTTTCCCAATTTCCACCTCTGTAAAATGGGGAAAATGAGTACCTATTCTCATAGGTTTGTTTTGTAGAATAGATGAATATATATATGTGTGTGTATGTGTGTGTGTGTATATATATATAATATATATATAGTACTAGAACAGCCCCTTGTAAATAGTAGTCATTTAGTAAATGGACTTCCCTGGTGGCTCAGACGGTGAAGCGTCTGCCTACAATACGGGAGACCCGGGTTCGATCCCTAGGTCGGGAAGATCCCCTGGAGAAGGAAATGGCAACCCACTCCAGTGTTCTTGCCTGGACAATCCCATGGATGGAGAAGCCTGGTTGGCTACTGTCCATGGGGTCGCAAAAAGTCGAACACAGCTGAGTAACTTCACTAGTGAAGTTAACAATGATGCTGATGATATAATTGAAGCAGAACTTGATGGTTTGATTCAAGGTAGTATCAATGGAAATGCAAAATATTAGATGGATCTGGCAAATGTCTTCAGAACTTACAGACTGATGGACTAGGAAGAGCTGGTAAGAATTGGGGGGACATCCTGCCAACCATTCTGTGAAATGAGGAACATGTAGGAAAGGGTTTTGGTTGGGGAGTGGGCTGAGGTGAGGGACTGTGAGTTCAAGTTTGGCTATATTGAGATTCAGGTTACTCCAGGGTTTTCCAATAAAGCCATTCAGTTGGTCTTTGGAGATACAGATTTCGGAGGATTTCAGAAGAGAAAGAGCTATCCTGGAAGTAAGGTCTCAGAATGTATAAGGCAGTTAGAACAATGGGAGTCACTAATACAACAAAAGATACTGTGTAGAATGAGAACAGAGTAGACCCAAGACAGAGCCTTGTGGAGCATCAGTGAGTATCGGTGTTCAGCAGATGTGAGAGAGACCACAAAGAAGGCTTAGAAGAGTAGCCAAAGGAGTCAGAGAGGTGGCAAGAAAGTGTAATGTCAGAGAAACCAAGCAAAAGACGATTTCAAAATACAGGATGTGGTCAACAGTGTCATGTAAGAGAAACTGCAAAAAGCATTAATCCACAGTGACATTACAAAGATCCATTTGGGTGGCCTGGTGAGGGCAGAAGCCAAACTAGGTGGACTGATACAGAAGTGAGGGCTGTGGACAGCATATCACAAGTGCATGCTGCTCTCTCAAAAAGTCAGGATTCAAAGAAGAGGGGAGGAAGAGCCGTCAGCTTGGTGGAATATGAGGCCAGGGAAGTTTTATGTGATAGAAGAGAACTATGCTTGAAGATGAAGTTGTGCAAACATAAAAATGAGAAAGTACATAATTAATGGAGGTGGGAAGGGAATCAAGAGTATCTATCCATGGGTGGGATTAGCCTTGCATACCAATTCCCTTCCCCGTAAGAGTTTTCCTTTGTGTACAGTTCTAAATATTAGAACTGTATTTCGTATACTGAAGGGAAATATGTTTCTTTGTAACTCTTATCTATGAGTCTTATTTCTGCTTTCTCAACTCTTACATGTTTGCAATGCTCTTTCCTCTTCAGTTTCTTTTATAAACATCCAGAGTTCCTTAAAACATTTTTAATATGATCTGCTTTCAAGATTTCATTTGGACAGCGTTCAGCTTAAAATGTAAACACAGGGACTTCCCTTGTAGTTCAGTGGTAAAGAATCCACCTGCCAATACAGGAGCCATGGGTTCAATCCCTGATCTGGGAAGATCCCACATGCCACAACTACTGAGCCTGTGCTCCACAACAAGAGAATCCACTGGAGTGGAGAAGCCTGCAAACTGCAACTAGAGAGTAGTCCCTGCTTGCCGCAACTATAGAAAAGCCCTTGCAGCAACAAAGAACCAGAAGCCAATAAATAAATAAATAAATTTATATATATATAAAAGTTAACCCAGAACTGCCAAAAAATTTCCAGATGTGATTTGGTACATGCAGTACCAGGCCCACTGTTTATGTTTTCTTTCTTGATCTAGACACTATGTATTATTGCTCTATGAATTGCATTTTGAGCTTTTTAAAAATTATGTTATACAAACATTACTTATTGTGCTTATAAACAATTAAAATCCCCACATCTTTTTTCTAGGAATTGTTATTAAGTCAAGCTCTCCTATGTTAAAAGCTAAGTATGGATCTCTAGTGTTTATTTGTGTTTCTTTTGACTTATTATTCCAAACTGTCATCCTGTTGGATAGAATATGGACTCTGACATCCAATGTATTTACTCTCTTTTCCAGTTAGTGCTGTCAGCTGAAACATTTACAAGCTTGTTGTGACAGGCAGAATTCTGAGTTTATTCCCATAATTTCTACCTCGTAGAGTCTACACGTTGGGGTAATTCTCTCCTCTTAAGTGTGGATAGAACCTGTGGATAGAACCTTAAGTGTGGGTAGAATTGCTTCTAACCAATAGAGTATGGCAAAGGTGAAGGACTTTTGCAGATATAATGAAGGTCCCTAAGTAATTGTCCTTGAATTTGTCAAAAGGGAAAACATCCAGGGTGGGCTTGACCTAACCAAGGGAGCCTTCTAGAAGAGGGTCCAGATCTTTGCTGAAAGGAGAGAATTGAGGCAGGAGAGACTCTCCCTGCTAGCCTCGAAGAAGCAAATGACCATATTGTGAACAACCTATGAAAAGGGTTGGCCTCTAGGAGTTGAGAGCCTCAGTCCTCTAGCCTCAAGGACCTGAATTCTGGCAACAATATGAGTGAGTTTGGAAGAAGTTCCTTGATTCTTAGAAGAGACTACTGTCCCTACCAACACCTTGATTGTAAAGGACCCAGCTAAGGACTCATGAAAACCGTGGGATAATGTATGTTGTTCTGAGCCACTAAGTTTGTGGTAATTTATTACACATCATGTAAAATGAATGCACTTGTCTTCAGCATTATCATCCATGTCTTGGGTAAGAGAGTTGGACTACACAGTGAAAGAGCATGATCCATCAAGACCCCTTCCTCTACTCTCCTGTGGCTTCCATAGCATCCCTAATGTGCCTTGCCTACCCAGGTTAGTGAACTTTACTTAGTGAGAGGTAGAAAACGTCACTGTAGTGAGCCACATATCTGCTTCTGAGTCCGAAAAAGAGAGGACACATTGAAAACCAGTACAGTTTGTGTTGTATACTATTGCAGTACTTATTAACGACTCTGCTGATTCATTCTGTGACAAAGCATATGAATCAGGCATTAGTGGATCATCTCTGTTGTTGTGAGGGAGCCATTTACCTTAGGATAAAGAATGTCTGTTAGTATTCTGGGCACGCTTGAGACTCTTGACTAAGAGGCCAACTCTGCCCTCTCATTAGTACTTTGTGTGTGTTGAGACCTTCATTAAGATTCCACTTCCTTTAATGTGGTCACCTTGGTATGTTTTCTGAATGACCTTAGTGGTTTGGGGAGGATTGCTTTTTTCAAATAATAGGCAAGAATGCAGAAAGTAATTGGATTTGGCATACTTTGTAGCATCTCATTGGATTGCTTTTAGAAGAGCTCTTAAAGAAAGGCTTTATTTAAATCAGAGAAAAGAGGAAGATTTGGCTGGAGGTGCTGATGAGCTTCTGTGAGAGTCAGTGACTAATGCTGCATGTCATCAGGCTTCCATGTAGATGGCTATTATGGGATCAATGTGTGTAGACTCCCTAATGCTGAGGGAAGAAAGGAAGGCAAAGTCAGTCCACCCCATGCAGAAAGTTAGTAGGAATATAGTGAGAATCCAGGAGGCTGAATGCATTCTGTGTTGTTGAGGGACAAGTGATCAAACAACTTCAGTTTCTGGAGTGGTTTTGGATCTCAGAGATGTCCTCAGACAACAGCTTGGGACCTGACCTGAAGCAGGCTTTCTTAACATCCACACTATTGACATTTGGGGTAGAAAAATTCTTTGGGGTGTGTGTATGTGTGTGTGTGTGTGTGGCAGGGGGCACTCTCTTGTGCACTGTAAGATATTCAGTAGCATCTCTGGCCTCTACACACTGGATGCCAGCAGCACCCTCCCCACCCCTCACCTCTCACAAGGAAAAACTTAAAAATGTCTCCATATCTTGTCAAATGTCCCTCAAAATCACTTATCCCTTCCAGTTGAAAACCGCTGCTTTAAAATAAGCAAAGATACACTTATTTTTCTTGCCTGATGTCTGTTTCTTGTGATGCTTTAACTTTCTGAGGCTGTTTAACCAAAATGGATTGAGCACTTGCCATGAACAAGTGCACAGAACGATGCTGGGAGGAGGTTCTGCCCTGACTTCTTTCTTGTCTAGAGCTGACTAATTGCAAGCCAGAGCTGTTTTAGCATCTCCTCTTCAGCCAGAATTTAAGTACATGTATGATTTTATATAGTTGGAATTATAATGTTTTCTTTTTTAAAATTTATTTTTAATGAGAGGATAGTTGCTTTACAATGTTGTCTTGGTTTCTGCCATACAACACTGTGAATCAGCCTCCACTCCCATGTAATGTTTTATATTTTAACTTTTACCACTAAACAAATTATCAAAAGACATTTCTTTGCATTCTAATGCCTGTAGCACATCACATTTTTTTCTCTTAGCACTTACCACTTTGTGAAATTATATTTATTCATTTGCCTATTTACTTGGCTTTTGGTATTTTTTTCCCTTTGGAATGGAGGTTCCATGAAGGCTAGAATCTTTTTTATCACTTTTGTTTTTCACACTATCTGAAAAATGGTTGACATATAACAGGTGCTTAGTAAATGTTTATTGAAAAAATGAGGAATTAATATTCCATATGAATTTATGTAAGTTTTCTAACAATTTCCATTGGCTGGGCATTTTCATTGTTTTCATTTTTTCCCTTTGGAGACCATATTTTGCAAAAATCTTTTTTGTCTCTGGTTACTTTGTTCTTGTTGTTGTTCAGTCACCAAGTCATGTCCAACTCTTTGTGACCCCATGGACTGCAGCTTGCTAGACTTCCCTGTCCTTCACCATCTCCTGGAGTTTGCTCAATCTCATGTCTGTTGAGTCGATGATGCCATCCAACCATCTCATCCTCTGTGGTCCCCTTTTCCTCCTGCCTTTAATCTTTCCCAGCATCAGGGTCTTTTCCAATGAGTCAGCTCTTTGAATCAGATGGCCAAAGTATTGGAGCTTTAGCTTCAACATCAGTCCTTCCAATGAATATTCAGGATTGATTTCCTTTAGGAAATTTCTGGAAGTGGAACTAATTAATACCTCAAAAGACCTGAATAATTTTAAGTCTCCTGATTCTTATGGCCAAATACCCCTCAAAAAAAAATCTACGTCAGTATTCACTCCCAACAGTATGTGAGAGTAATAAGGGAACCTTTATTGACTCTGCATATTTAAGAAATCAGGAATATATTTTATAAATGATCACTCATAATCCTTTCAATTTTTTGCATTCTTATTTGAATATGGGTTTGTCTAATGACCTGAGAATTCACATCTTCTACTATCAAAATAATAATAATAATAAAAGTAATAATAAAGTCACATTGAAAATCCAGGAGCAAGTGGGCAACTTTTGCTTCTTGTTCTGATTATTTACTGTCTTTTTCCTAAAACCCACTCTCCTATTGGGACTTTGTAATATTATTTAATATGGTTTTTAATAAAATTTCAATCTTCTTATAAGAGAAATGTGACCAAGAGTATGGTTGCTTAAGAGTTGCTACCGTGCAAAAAAACCAGGGAACTTAATTGTCATTGAACCAGTTGGTTTCTGCCAATAATTGGAAAGAGTCTCAATTATCAGCAAGTAAAATATTTAATGGAAAGAAGGCTGTTAAAAAACTGGAAAGCAAGATCTGAAATTTTATCAGTTTGCCCATGGATATTCAGTTAATTATTTGCTATGAGAGGTATTTCCTTTTTTTATGAGACAGGTAATTTTAAATTCTTCAAATTCTTATACATATTCAAAAGGATAGTGCTCCAGAGGAGGATGAAACACCATATTCTGAGGAAAACAGCCTGGCTAAGCTAGCAAATGGAACGAAGAGGTCGAATCCATTTACAGAACTTAGTTTCCTGCTGTTCATTCTGTGTTGCCCAAGCTTCCTGATAGTAATGAAATTATCTTCAAGTGAAAGACTAAGAATTGGGAGAGAAATTGAGCACAGAAAATCAATACTATGTTTCAGTGGTTCCTGACCAGAACATTAAGCTCCTTTTTATAGCACAGAGACAAATCTTAGTGACTCAGTCTGCCTCCCTGGTTGGTAGACAGTATCTTAAACAATATTAGATTCTGACTTCTTTTAAAACTATAAAAATCATTCAGGTCTGAGTGGTTAGCTATATACTTTCAATGGTATCAATATTGACTTGAGATTTTCAACTTTAATAGTGTTGGCATTTTAATTAGGTATTAACTTTCTCTGTAAAAATGAAGATGAAAGGAATTATATGGGCTACAGACTTTTGAAAGGAAAACACTTTTCAGTAACATCAGAGAATGTTGGCAGTGAGGAAGGTCAGAAATGATCCCCCAATCTTTTCTCATGGGGTGTGCTTCAAATATGATGTTAAATATAAAAGAGAAATTAATGTAGTATAATTTTGAAAAAGTTTTATCTCAGTCAATCTTGTAAGAGTATGATCTTTTTTTTTCCCTCAAAATTGCAGAAGATTAGTTTTATAACTTGTACATATCTGTGTATTATTTGCATGCATATATTTATATATATGTAAAAATTTATATTTCTATGACATTATAACAGAGGTTGGCAAACTATAGCCTGAGTGTATGGCAGAAAGTGAAGAACTAAAGAGCCTCTTGATGAAAGTGAAAGAGGAGAGTGAGAAAGTTGGCTTAAAGCTCAACATTCAGAAAACGAAGATCATGGCGTCTGGTCTCATCACTTCACGGCAAATAGATGGGGAAACAGTGGAAACAGTGACAGACTTTATTTTGGGGGGCTCCAAAATCACTGCAGATGGTGACTGCAGCCATTAAATTAAAAGATGCTTATTCCTTGGGAGGAAAATTAAGACCAACCTCAGTTCAGTTCAGTTGCTCAGTCATGTCCGACTCTTTGCTACCCCATGAACCATAGCACGCCAGGCTTCCCTGTCTATCACCAACTCCTGGAGTTCACCCAAACCCATGCCCATCGAGTTGGTGATGCCATCCAACCATCTCATCCTCTGCTGTCCCCTTTTCCTCCTGCCCTCAATCTTTCCCAGCATCAGGGTCTTTTCCAATGAGTCAGCTGTTTGCATCAGGTGGCCAAAGTACTGGAGTTTCAGTTTCAACATCAGTCCTTCCAATGAACACTCAGGAC